>CAUYTI010125288.1:0-21832 GCA_963575145.1 Galago senegalensis
CTGTAGGAGACTCGGAGGAGCGGTTGAAGAGGAAACAAAGGAAAAGCACACCTTTCTTGGGGGAGGGGATGGGCGCTACTCCTTTGGAGAGATTTCTGTACCTGTGGAGCGTCCTCTCAAAGTCTCTGTCTGTCTCAGAAGAGGTGTTCTGCCGGTATCACTCTTCTCTCTCAGCTGGGCTCCCAGTTTTCGACTTTGGTGGGTGTTTCTCCAGACTTTATCCTTTCTTCTGAACAGGAGCTTCTGTCGGAGACTGGTGCCTGTTGGCCATCTTGACCACTCCCCTGTTTTCTGTATCTATTGAGAGAATCATATAGTTTTTGGGTTTGCTTCTGTTGATAACAGTGAAAAACATCTGTGAACTTATGTACATTAAACTAGTCTTGCATCCCTGGGATGAACCCTACTTGATCATGATGTATGACTTCTTTGATGATAAACTATAATCTATTGGCTAGGATTTAGCTGAAAATTTTTACATCTATATTCATTAGTGAAATTATTCTGAAGTTCTCCTTTTTCATTGGGTCTTTTTCTGGTTTTGTTATCAGGGTGATGTTTCCTTCATAGAACGTGTTGGGGAAGATTCCTCTCTCCTCAGTTTTTTGGAATAATTTCTGCACTATAGGAATAAGCTCTTATTTGAAGGTTTGGTAGAATTCTGGTGTGAAGCCAGGGCATTTTTTTCTGTCCCAGTGCTTGAAAGTGGTCTATTCAGGAGATCTATATCTTCCTGGCTAAGTCTAGGAAGAAGGTGTGAATCCAAATATTGATCCATTTCCTTCACATTGTCAAATTTCTGGCCACAGTGTTGCTGGTAGTATTCAGAGATAATCTCTTGTATCTCTGTGGCATCAGTTATTTCACCTTTGTCATTTCTCATTGAGTTTTCTAGAGATTATACTTTTCTTTTTTTATTTCTTGTAGCATAACTGTGTAGATTAATGCAATCATGGGGTTCAGTGTGCTGTTTTCATATATATTTTGAAATATTCTGCTTTTAAAGAGATTCATTTGTACCCTAGATAAACCATAGAGGTCACCCCACCAATGACCCTCCCTCCCCCCAACTATTTCCTCACCACCCCACTCCCACCACCATCCCAAATTCTAAGGCTATAATTAGGTTATGACATTCTTATAAAAGCTATAAATTAGTTTTTCAAAATAGGGCTGTGTACATTGGACACTTTTTCTTCCATTCTTGAGATACTTTGCTAAGAAGAACATTTTGTAATTCCATCCGTATAAACATGAAGGAGGTAAAGTCTCCATCTTTCTTTAGGGCTGCATAGTATTCCATGGTGTACATGTACTACAATTTATTGATCCATTCGTGGGTCGATGGACATTTGGGCTTCTTCCATGACCTAGGAATTATGAATTGGGCAGCAATAAACATTCTGATACAAATATCTTTGTGGTAATTCGATTTTTGGTCATTTAGATATATACCTAATAAAGGAATTACAGGATCAAATGGCAGGTGTATTTTTAGTTCTCTCAGTGTTCTCCAGATGTCTTTCCAAAAGGAAAAAATTAATTTGCATTCCCACTAGCAGTGTAGAAGTGTTCCATTTTCTCCACATCCATGCCAACATCTCTGGTTTTGGGATATTGTGATATGGGCTAATCTTACTGGGGTTAGGTGGTACCTCAAAGTAGTTTTGATTTGCATTTCTCTGATGATTAAGGATGGAGAAAATTTTTTCATATATCTGTAGGCCATGCATCTATGTTGTTTAGAGAAATTTTTATTCAAGTCCCTTGCCCACCCTGAGATGGGATTGATTGTTTTTTTCTTGCTAATATGTTTGAGTTCTCTGTGGATTCTGGTTATTAAACCTTTGTCAGAGACATAACCAGCAAATATCTTCTCCCATTTTGAGGGTGGTCTACCCACTTTATTTACTGTGTTCTTGGCTGTGCAGACACTTTTAAGTTCGATCAGGTCCAAAAGTGTATTTTTGACATTACTTCAATTGCCCAAGGGGTGGTCCTCGTAAAATTTTCACTCAAGACGATTTCTTCAAGTGTTTTCCCTACACTTTTCTTTAAGTATTTTTACAGTTTCATGTCTTAAATTTAAATCTTTAATCCAGTGAGAGTCTATCTTGGTTAATGGTGAAAGGTGTGGGTCTAGTTTCACTCTTCTACAGGGTGCCATCCAGTTCTCCCAGCACCATTTGTTAAATAGGGAATCTTTTCCCCACTCAATATTTTTAATTGGCTTGTCCAGATCAGATAACAGTAGGTGGCTTGATTCATCTGTTGGTACTCTATTCTGTTCCATACATCTACCTCTCTGTTTTTCGTGCCAGTGCCATGCTGTTTTGATCACTATCAATTTTTTTTTTTTGAGACAGAGCCTCAAGCTGTCCCCCTGGGTAGAGTGCCATGGCATTACAGCTCACAGAAACCTCCAACTTCTGGGCTCAAGCGAGTCTCTTGCCTCCACCTCCCAAGTAGCTGGGACCACAGGCGCCCGCCACAACGCCCCCCTATTTTTTTTTTTTTGGTTGCAGCCGTCATTGTTGTTTGGCAGGTCCGGGCTGGGGATTCGAACCTGCTACCTTAGGTGTACGTGGCTGGTGCCTTAGCCGGTTGAGCTATAGGCGCCGAGCCTGTCACTATCAATTTATAGTATATTCTGAGGTCTGGTAACGTAATTCCTCCTACTTTGTTTTTGTTCCTGAGTAATGTCTTTGCTATTCAAGTTTTTTTCTGATTCCATATAAAATGAAGTATTATTTTTTCTAGATCTTTAAAGTATGACAGTGGAGCTTTAATCGGGATTGCACTAAAATTATATATTGCTTTGGGTAGTATTGACATTTTCACAATGTTGATTCTTCCCAGTCATCAGCATGGTATGTTTTTCCATTTTCTAACATTTTCAGCTATTTCTTTTCTTAGTTTCATAGTTCTCTTTATAGAGATTTTTCACATCTTTTTTTAGCTAAACTCCCGAAAATATCATCTTCCTTGGCACTACTGCAAGTGGGATAGAGTCCTTGACTGTTTTTTTCGTCTTTGCTACATCCAGTACAGTGTTAAAGAGCAATGGAGACAATGGGCAAACTTGCCTCATTCCTGATGTCAGTGGAAATGATTTCAACTTAACTCCATTCAACAGAATATTGCCTGTGAGTTTGCTGTAGATGGCCTCTATCAGTTTAAGAAATGTCCCTTCTATACCAATTTTCTTAAGTGTTCTGAACATGAAGGGATGCTGGACATTATCAAACACATTTTCTGCATAAATTGAAAGCATCATATTGGTCATTTATTTTAATTTCTTTATGTGATGTATTACATTTATAGATTTACAAATGTTGAACTATCCTTGCGATCCTGGGATAAAACCCACTTGGTCATGGTGTATAATTTGTTTGTTGTGTTGCTGGATTCTGTTTGTTAGGATTTTGTTGAGTATTTTGGCATTAATATTCATTAGTAATATTGGTCTATAATTTTCTTTTCTTGTTGGGTCTTTTCCTAGTTTGAGGGATCGGGTGATTTTAGCTTCATAGAATGTGTTGGGTAGTATTCCATCTTTATCTATGTTTTGGAAAAGGTTGAATAATATAGGTACTAGTTTGTCTTTAAAAGTTGGTAGAATTCTGACATGAAGACATCTGGTCCTGGGTTTTTCTTTTTAGGGACATTTTGTATACTTGATGCTTTAGGCTGAAATTTATTTTTTTTAAGAGATTATATGTTGATGACCACACTCTTCTTGCCTAAAAGGTTTCGGCAGAGAGGTCTGCAGTTATTCTAATATTCTTCCCCTTGTAGGTTATGGTTTTCCTACATCTCTCTTCTTTCAAGAGTTTCTCTTTCATATTAACTTTAGTGAAGTTAATTATTATGTGTCTGGGGGATGTCTTATTCGGGTTGAGTAGTGCTGGGTTTCTGAAGCTGTCTGCATTCTGAATTTCAGGATCTCTTGACATATCTGGAAATTTCTCTTCCATAATTTCATACAGAAGAGTCTCTGTGTTTTGCAAAGCAACTTCATAACCTTCAGGGATTCCTATGAGGCGAATATTAGTTTTCTTTGAATTATTCCAGGGGTCTTTGAGAAAATGATCCTTTTTTGCTTTCCATTTCTGATTCTCTTTGGATGTTTGGACATATTCAGAAGCTTTGTCTTCTACATCTGAGATCCTTTTTTCTGCCTCCTGCACTCTGTTTCCAAGAGATTATACCATATTTTTTCAGATCTTTGAGGGCTGCAATCTCTTACCTTAATGTGTCAAAATATTTGGTGGTTTTGTCTTTGAATTCATTGAATTCTTGAGTGAACTTTTGGAATACTCCTTGAATTTCTAGTTCTATCTTTGTCTCTATTCTATTAATCTTATTTGCAATCCAAATTCTGAATTCAATTTCTGACATCTCAGCCATCTGTTTATAAAGGGGATCTTCAGTTTTCAGTTTTTTCTGCCACATCCTTTCTTGTCGGGGCTAGACCTACTCTAGTTATTCATATTACCAGCCACATCCTTTCTTGGGGTGGTTGATCTACTCTGGTTATTCATATTACCAGAGCTTTTCTGCTGATTCCACCTATGATTATTTTACTGTTTGGCTTTTCCCCTTGATATTTGTCAAGGACCCATATAGTGCTATGGCCTGAGAGACTGGGGACCTGCTTTGTGTGGTGGGACTTAGTGGCTCTGTCTTATTTTCATCTGGTCTCTGTCCTACCCTAGCGATTCAGTTACTCTTGCTTGAAGCCTCTGCTATGGAGAAATACCAGCTATTAAGTCTCCCCACCCCCCACAAACAACAATTGGGCAAGGAAAATCAAACCTTCCCTCAACCATACACCCAGGGTGCCCCTTTGAATAGTCTCTGGTGGTCTACCTGGTTTAAGGGGTCCAAATCAGTTGTCCCAGTCAGAACACATGTCAGGTGGAATAGTTCAAATGTCTCTGGCAGCTAGATAAGAGGGGTCTGCTCACAGCTCAAATATAACTTGTTCCAGTGCTCCTTGAGGGCAAAGGGACTCACCCAGAAAATGGGTTCGTCTATGAAGGTTAGTAACTCCATCCTCACCTTGCACCCAGTCACTTGTAATCCCCAGGACTGTGACCCTATTCACTCCAGTAGGCAACTGCTCCTGGGGTTTACAACTGCCAAAATCACCTGGAAATCTGAGTCTAGCAGGGGGGCCTTGTGTGTTTAAATTAGGCTGTGAAAGTTCTCTCAATTCCAGCCCCTCGCCTTCTATCCCAGCCAAATTCCTCAGCAAGTCAGAGGTTGCTAGAGCTGATAAGGAACTCATATCTGGGCAGCAAGCAATTAAAGTTTTCACTCAGGTGTCAATCCCCGCCTCTGCCTGCCCACTGCCTTTGTCTCATCTATATTCCCCTGAGGGCGAGGTGCTCCCTGGGAAAACTGAGTCCAGTCTGGCAGGGGAAGAATTTAGGCTTTGGAATTTCTGGCCATTTTGGCCTCACGCCGTCTGTCCCATCTAAATTCCTCTGCAAGTCAGAGGATATTAATTGCTCTGGGGAATCTGAGTCCAGCAGGGAAATAATTTAGGCTGTGAAATTTCTCTCAGTTCCAGCCCATGCCTTCTATCCCAGCTATATTTTTCTGCAAGACAGAGGCTGCTAGAGCTGATGAGGAGCTCAGCTCTGGGCAGCAAGAAATTAGAGTTTACACTCAGATGTCAATTCCAGCCTCTACCCACCCACTGCCTTTGTCTCAGCTATATTCCCCTGAGGGCTGGTGCTAATGGTCTCTTTACTTACAAAAGTTACCAAGTCCGTTCTGCCTGTGGCTGCTGTCCAGAACCTCTGGTTTCCCAGAGAGATGGGGCTTGCCCCTCTGAAGGGTGTCAGTTTGCAGCTCAGGATGCCACTGTCATTGTATGGCTTCCTCAGAGACAACTTTCTTCTCCTCACTCCTGTGCCACAGTCAGCACAGAGCAGCACCAGCCCTTTTCCCCTCCATTTTGTCTCAAGGAGATGCCCAAGAATCTGGACTCCATAAGTTACAAACCTCCAGACCTTGGAGTGAGGGGGGTGGGGAATCCTCAGAGTTCAATGTTGCAGGTGGGGAATATATACAGTTTTATACAGTTTTACAGTTTTATGCCTGGCAGGAGGGTGCCGTGGCAAGCCAGCAGGGGTAGGAGGTTCAGTTTTTAGGGGGTGTCTTCCATGGGCTACAGTGGGAGGATGTTTGAACTCTGCTCGCTTGTTTGCATGGAGTAAACTGCGAGCCCTTGTTGTGGGGTAGGGGACTCCTGTCCACTTGATGGTGGATTTTGTACCTTCTTATTGTATTTTGGGGGTCGCAGCTTGCTCAGGAAGGTTGAAGTGCACTTTTCAATCTTCTTTCTTGGCTCCACTCCAAATCATCAGCTCCGTTGCTAAACTTCTGTCCTTTAAGCTTCCTTCTGGACAGGAGCTTCTATAAAAAGCTGGCTGCAGTCCGCCATCTTGGCTCCACCCCTGAGATTTTACTTTTCTATTTCTAGTTAGTTTGGTCAAAGGCTTATCTATTTTATTTATTTTTCAAAACACAATTCCTTGTTTCATCCACTTTCTAAATGTTTCTTTTGTTTTCTACTTAATTAACATGAGATTTAATTTTGGATATTTTTTTTCTTCTGCTAGGTTTATCCTTAGATTGTTCTTCTTTTTCTGTCATGAACCAGCATGGTAAGGGGATTGAACCATAGTGGAATTGGTGGGGACTCAGAAAATTACAGCATAAGAGAAGAGATGGAAGAAAAGAATAAGATGGGAGATCTGACTGAGCTGATGGCTGCAGCCAGCACCAAAGCACAAAATCACCCTTATTTGATAGTATCTGTACAGAGTTGTCCAGGGGGAGGTAGCATGAGAACATGGGGAAATAGCATAAACAAAAGACATAGTTTGGGTCTTATGTTACAATAGGAAAATGTAAATAACTTTGACAAAGACAAACCATCTTCTTAATGGTTTCTACTCAATTTTGTTAACATATGACTAGAAGTAAAAAGGAAAATACCACAATGATCTCAACATAGTTAACAAAACAAGGGAATAACTATTTGACTTAGTGGTTACTACTTAACTTTGTTAGCATATGACAAGGAGAAAAACGGGAGAGATCTCAAGAATCTCTGAATAGTTAACTAGACAAAGAAAGAGCTACGTGACTTCTGGCAGAGGGAGCATGAAGAAAGGAATATGGCTGTTTGGGGAATGTAGGAAAAGCAGTTGGGGGTTCATTCCCTGAATGTTCCCCAGGCTGTGAGTGCTATGCTAGTCTCACAGTCTGCTCTCTACATTTTTCCAAATCTATGAGATTGCTTGTGAGTTTGTTGAGGTACTCTGTTTGTGTTTTTCAAATGTAGGCATCTAAAGCAATAATTTTTCCTCTTAGGACTGCTCTTGCTGTATCTCAAAGGTTTTGGTAGCTTGTGTTTCCATTTTTGTTGTGCTCAAGGAAGTTAATGATTTCTTCTTTTATATCTTCCCACATTCAACTGAGATTCAGCACATGGGTGTTTAATTTCCATGCCTTTATATGGGGTTGAACTTTTTCCTTGGGGTTGAGTTCCACCCTTAGTGCCTTGTGGTCTGAGAAGATACAAGGTAAAATTTCAATTTTTTTATTCTGTTGAGGTTTCTTTTGTTTTCTAACATATGATCAATTTTCCATGGGGTTGAAGAGAAGAATGTATATTCCTTATCTTTGGGATGGAGTGCTGTATATACATCTATCAAGCACAGGTTTTCTGGGGTCACATTTAAGTCCCTTATATCTTTGTTTAATTTCTGTTTAGAGGATATGTCTGACCTGTGAGAGGAGTATTAAAGTCCCCTGTTACTATGGTGTTATAGGGTATCATATTGCTGAGACTAAGTAAGATCTGTTTCAAGAATCTGGGAACAATTAAATTGGGTGTATAAACATTTAGAATTGAAATGTTTTCTTGTTGTATTTTTCCCATGACCAAAATAAAGTGACCATCTTTGAGTTTTTTGACTTTAGTTGCTTTAAATATACATATATCTGAAAATAAGATTGCAACTCCTCTTTTCTTCTGGATTCTGTTGCCTGAAAAATTATCTTCCAACCCTTAACTCTGAGCTTTAATTTGACTTTTGAGGCTAGGTGTGTTTCCTGTAAACAGGAAATAGATGGCTTGTGCTTTTTATTTATTTATTATTTATTTATTTATTTTTATTAGATCATAGCTGTGTACACTGCTACTGTCATGGAGTACATCATGCTATTTTTATATACAATTTGAAATATTCTCATCAAACAGGTTAACATAGCCTTCCTGTCATTTTCTTAGTTATTCTATTAAGACATTTATATTCTTCATTTAGAAAGATTCACATGTAACCTTAAAAGACAATCCATAGACATGATCCCACCAATGATCCTCCCTCCACCCATCCTCCTCCTCCCTTCCCCTCCCTCTCACCTTCTCCCATATTCTTGGACTATAATTGGGTTATAGCTTCCCTATGAAAGCTACAAGTTAGTTTCATAGTAGGGCTGAGTACATTGGATACTTTTTCTTCCATTCTTGAGATACTTTGCTAAAAAGAGTATTTTCCAGATCCATCCATGTAAACATGAAGGAGAAAAAGTGTCCATTTTTCCTTAGGGCTGCATAGTATTCCATGGTGTACATATACAAGAGTTTATTGATCCATTCATGAGTCAATGGGCATTTGGTCTTCTTCCATGATCTATCAATTATGAATTGGGCTGCAATAAATATTCTAGTACAAATATCTTTGTTGTAGTGTGCTTTTTGGTCTTCTGAATATATACCTAGTAAAGGAATTATAGGATCAAATGGCAGGTCTATTTTTAGTTCTCTGAGTGTTCTCCAGATATCTTTCCAAATGGAACATATTAGTTTGCAATCCCACCAACAGTATAGAAGTGCTCCCTTTTCTCAACAACCATGCCAGCATCTGTGATTTGGGGATTTTGTGACATGGGCTAATCTTACTGGTGTTAGATGATATATCAAAGTAGTTTTAAATTGCATTTCTCTGATGATTAAGGATGATAAGCATTTTTTCATATATCTGTATTCCATACACCTGTCTTCTTCAGAGAAGTTTCTCTTCAAGTCCCTTACCCACCCTGAGATGGGATCACTTGTTCTCTTCTTGCTAATATGTTTGAGTTCTCTGTGGATTCTACTTATTCAACCTTTGTCTGAGATATAACCAGCAAATATATTCTCCCATTCTTAGGGCTGTCTGCTTCCTTTACTTACTATGTTCTTGGCTGTGCACAAGAATTTTAGTTTCATCAGGTCCCAGTAGTATATTTTTGATGTTGCTTCAATTGCTCAAGGGGTCCTCCTCATAAAATTTTCACCAAGGCCAATTTCTTCAAGTGTTTTCCCTACACTTTTTCTAGTATTTTTATATTTTGTGTCTTAAGTTTAAATCTTTAATCCAGTGAGAGTCTATCTTAGTTAGTGGTGAAAGGTGTGGATCCAGTTTCAGTCTTCTGCACCTTGCCACCCAGTTTGCCCAGCACCATTTGTAAAATAAGGAATCTTTTCCCCACTCAATGTTTTTAATTGGCTTTTCAAAGATCATATAACAGTAAGTAGCTGGGTTCATCTCTTGGTTCTCTATTCGGTTCTATACATGTACCTCTCTGTTTTTGTGCCAATACCATGTTGTTTTGATCACTATGGATTTATAGTATAGTCTGATGTCTAGTAGAATGATTTCTCCTGCTTTGTTCTTTATTTTTAAGTAACATCTTTGCTATTTAAGGATGAGAGTGGAGCTTTAATATGGATTGCATTAACATTATATATTGCTTTGAGTATTATAGACATTTTAACCATGTTATTTCTCCCCAGCCATGAGCATGGTATGTTTTTCCGTTTGTTAACATTTTTACCTATTTCTTTTCTTAGAGTTTCATAGTTTGCTTTATAGAGATCTTTCACATGCTCTGTTAGGTAAACACCCAAATATTTCATCTTCTTGGGCACTACCGTGAATGGAATAGAGTTCTTGACTATTTTTTTCAGCTTTACTATTGTTGGAATATATAAAGGCTACCATTTATGAGATGTTCTATTCCTTGATCACGTCTATGAGTTTTGTAGTAGAATCCCTGGTGTTTTCCAGGTACACAATCATATCATCTGTGAAGAGTGAAAGTATGATCTCTTCTGATCCTGTATGGATAAACTTCAATGCCTTTTATTCCCTAATTATGAAGGATAAAACTTCCATTACAATGTTAAAGAGCAATGGAAACAATGGGCAACCTTGCCTCATTCCTGATCTGAGTGGAAACAATTTCAATTTAACTCCATTCAATATGATATTTGCTGTGGGTTTTCTATAGATGGCTTTTATCAATTTCAGAAATGTCCCTTCTATACCAATTTAACTTAAGCGTTCTGATCATGAAGAGATGATGGATATTATCAAATGCTTTTTCTGCAACAATTGAAAGAATCATATGGTCTTTGTTTTTTAATTTGTTTATGTGATGAATTACATTTATAGATTTATATATGTTGGACCAGCCTTGAGATCCTGGGATAAAACTCACTTGGTCATGGTGTATAATTTGTTTGATGTGTTGCTGGATTCTGTTTGTTAGGATCTTGTTGAATATTTTTGCATCAATATTCATTAGTGATATTGGTCTGTAATTTTCTTTTATTGTTGGGTCTTTTCCTGTTTGGGGGATCAAGGTGATGTTTGCTTCATAGAATATGTTGGGTAGTATTCCTTCTTTTCCATATTTTGCAACAGGTTGAATAATAAAGGTACTAGTTCCTCTTTAAAGGTTTGGTAGAATTCTGACATGAAACCATCTGGTCTCAGGCTTTTCTTTATAGGGAGATTTTGTATAGTTGATGCTATTTCAGAACTTGATATAAGCCTGTTCAACATTTCAACTTCATACTGACTAAGTCTTGGAAGGTGGCATGCTTCCAAGTATTGATCGATTTCCTTCAGATTTTCACATCTCTGAGAATGAAGTTTCTTTCTTTCTTTCTTTCTTTCTTTCTTTCTTTCTTTCTTTCTTTCTTTCTTTCTTTCTTTTTTGAGACACAGCCTCAGGCTGTCACCCTGGGTAGAGTGCTATGGCTTTACAGCTCACAGTAACCTCCAACTCCTGGGCTCAAGTGATTCTCCTGCCTGCACCTCCCAAGTAGCTGGGACTACAGGCACCTGCCACAACACCTGGCTATTTTTTGGTTTCAGCCATCATTATTGTCTGGTGGGTCCAGGCTGGATTCGAACTCACCAGCTCAGGTGTATGTGGCTGGCGCCTTAGCCTCTTGAGCCACAGGCACTGAGACTGAGAATAAAGTTTCTTGTAATATTCATTAAGGACTTTTGAATTTTTGAGGAGTCTATTGTTATTTCTAATTTACCATATCAAATTGATGAAATTAGAGATTTAACTATTTTTTTCTTGGTAATATTGGCCAACAGTTTATCTATTTTATTGACCTTCTAAAAATAACTTTTTGATTTATTGATCTGTTGTATGATCCTTTGTTTTCAATTTCATTTAATTCTGCTCTAATTATGGTTATTTCTTTTCTTCTGCTGTGTTTCGGATTAGAGTGTTCTTCTTTTTCCAGTTTCTTGAGATGTCCCATTAGGTCATTATCTTCCTCTCTTTTTGTTTTCTTAAAGAAGGCCTGCAGTGCTATAAATTTCCCTCTTAGGACTGCCTTTGCAGTATACCAGAGGTTCTGGTATCTCATATCTTCATTATCGTTTTGTTCCAAAAATTTGGTAATTTCCTCCTTGATCTCATCTCTGACCCCCTTATTCAGCATAAGGTTATTTAGCTTCCACATTTTTGTATGAGTCTTCAGATTCCTGTTTTTACTGACTTCAACTTTTATTCCATGATGTTGTATGAAGATGCATGGAATAATTACTATAATTTTAAATTTACAGAGGTTAGATTTATGACCTAAGACGTGGTTGATTTTTCAGTATGTTCCATGAGCTGATGAGAAAAAAATGTGTATTCAATTTTGTTAGGATGAAATGTTCTGTAGATATCCATTAAATCCAAATACTGAATGGTTAAGTTTAAGTCTAAAATTTTGTTGCTAAGCTTCTTGTTGGAGGTTCTATCCAAAACTGCCAAAGTAGTATTAAAATCTCTGACTATGACGGAGCTGGGAGAAATCAAGTTGCTCATGCTTATTAGACTATCTCTTATAAATTTAGGTACTTTCTGGGTTGGGTGCATAAATATTGATAATTGAAATCTGATTGTATTGAGTACTACCCTTAACAAATAAAAAGTGACCATCCTTATCCTTGCTTACTTTTGTTGGTCTAAAACCTATTGTATCTGCAAATAGAATTGCAACATCTGCTTTTTTCTGCTTTCCATTTTCCTGGAATATAGATGACCATCCATTCACCCTGAGTCTATATTTTTCCTTTAAGGTAAGATGAGATTCTTGTATTCAGTAGATATCTGGCCTGAGTTTTCGTCCAATCAGCCAACCTGTGCCTCTTTAGAGGATAATTTAAGCCATTCACATTTATTGAGAATATTGATAATCCTGGTAAAATTTTGGGTATCAAGATTTTCCAATATCTAATGGACATTTTTCATCCTTTTGCCACTGTGGAAGTTGAAATTTGATCAAAAGTTTCTGGGTGCGTTTACTTTTGTGGTGGAGCATTGCGCTGATCATTATGGAGGATAGATCTGAGAATATCCTGGAGAGCTGGTTTAGCTATGGAAAATTTCTTCAACATGTGAATGTCCTTAAAGTATTTAACTTCTCCATCATAAATGAAGTTCAGTTTAGCTGGATACAGGATCCTGGGTTGAATGTTATTTTGTTTTAGGAGATCAAAAATCGATGACCACCCTCTTCTATCCTGAAATTTTTCAGCAGTCAGAATGATCTGCAGTCATTCTAATATTCTTCCCCTTGTAAGTTATGGTTTTCTTACATCTAGCTGCTTTCAGAATTTTCTCTTTCATATTAACTTTAGTGAAGTTAATTATGATGTGCCTGGGGGATGTCTTATTTGGTTTGAATTGTGCTGGGGTTCTGAAACTGTCTGCTATCTGAATTTCAGAATCTCTTGTTATGTCTGGAATGTTTTCTTTCATAATTTTATGAAGAGGAGCCTCTGTGTTTTGTGAAGCAACTTCATTGCCTTCAAGGAGTCTTATAAGGCAAATATTAGTTTTCTTTGAATCATCCCACAGCTCTCTGAGAGAAAGATCCATTTTTTCTCTCCATTTCTCTTTATCTTTGAGTGCCTTGGATCATTCAAAAGCTTTGTCTTCAATGACAGAGATCATTTCTTCTGCCTGCCCATTCTATTACCAAGGGATTCTACCATATTTTTCAGATCTTCAAGGGTTGCAACCTCTTGCCTCAATGTTTCGAGGTCTTTGGTCATTTTATCTTTGAAATCATTTAATTCTTGAGACATCTTTTGAATAATTTCTTGAAATTCTATTTCCCTCCTTTCTCCCATTTTGTTAATCTTATTTGCTATCCAAATTCTGAACTCGATTTCTGACATCTTAGCTATCTGTTTATGGACGTGATCTTTAATTGCATCTGCCCCATCCTTCCTTGGGCGAGTTGATCTACTCCAGTTATTCAAGTTACCAGAATTTTGCCACATATTCTGCCCCAGGCTGAATTTACACCACTTGGAGTCCATTCTCGAACTTTTCAGTCAGTGGCTGCTGTGCGAGAAGATGCCAGCTTCCTCTGGTTGCCCAGAGAGGCAGAGCATGTTTCTCTGGAAGGCTCTCACGTATGTTAGCCTTATTGTTCCTCCTGATGTTGCTGCTGTTCTTTGCCTCAGGGTACTGCTATTCTAGTGTGGTTCCCTCTGAACTGACCGTCCTCTCATAGTTCTTGGGCTGCTGGCAGGTGATGCCAGAAGCGCATGGCTCTGGCAGTTCTTTGCTCACCCAGTGTGGGTACCTGGAGCAGGGAACTCCTCCACCGCTTCCTGCAGGATGCACACAGTTCTACCAAGCAACTCTGGGCCCACCCAGAGCAGGGGACTCTTCTGCTGGCACCTGCATGAGGTGTGCTGCTCTAGCAAGCTGTTCTGCGGCCTCCCGCACAGGTGCCTGGAATGGGGAACTCTTCTGTCACTGCTCGTGGAATGCACACAGGTCTGGCTTGTGCTTTTTAATCCAATCAGCCAATCTATGCCTGTTCAGTCGGAAAATCAGGACATTAACATTTATTGAGATAACAGATAAGTATGGTAGCATTCTATTCATCTTATTTTGTGAAAGTCCATTGCTTAGTTTTGTCTTTTGCATCATTGTGGAAGCTAGGTTCTGTCCTTTAATTTCCTGATGCTTAATTTGCTGGTGGTCTATTGTGATGGTCAATGTGTAGAACAGGTTGAAATATTTCCTATAGAGCTGGTCTTGTTGTGGCAAATTTCCTCAATGTTTACATATCAGTAAAAGATTTGATTTCTCTGTCAATTTTAAAGCTTAGTGTAGTGGGATATAGAATTCTGGCCTGGAAATTGTTCTGTTTAGGTAGATTAAAGGCAGATGACCATTGCCTTCTGGCTTGAAAAGTTTCATTAGAGAAGTCTGCAGTCACCCTGATGGATTTGCCCCTGTAGGTCAATGAGTGCTTACTCTTGGCAGTTTGCAAAACCTTTTCTTTTGTCTTGACTTTGGACAGATTAATCACAATGTGTCTTGGAGCAGCTCGAATAAAGTTGAGGCGATCTGGGGTCTGATATCCCTCTGAAAGGAGTATGTCAGAATCTTTGGTGATATTTGGGAAATTTTCATTTACAATATTCTCTAGTATGGCTTCCATTCCTCTGGAGCATTCCTCTCTTTCTGGGATACCTATAACTCGTATTTTTGAATGCTTCATAAAGTCCAATTCTATCAGTGAATGTTCTGCCTTCTCTCTCTTCTTTTCTGCCTCTTTAACTATCTGAGTTATCTAAAGAGCGTTGTCCTCTACCTCTGAGATACTTTCTTGTGAGTGATCTAATCTGTTATTGATACTTTCTATTGCATCTTTAAGTTCCCTATTTGACTGCTTCAACTCCTTCTCTTCTGCTATATCCTTTGTATATCTTTCATATCATTAATCTCTTATTTGATTCTGTTTTTGGATTTCCTTTTTATTATTTTCAACTTTCTCGGTGATTTTCTTCATTTTTTTGGTTATTTTGCACTTTCTCAGAAATTTCCCACATTTTTTTTTTTACCATCTGTATTTTAAATTCCCTTTCTGTCATTTATAACATTTCTTTATAGGCAGAATCCTCTATAGTGGCTACCTCATGTTCCCCTGTGGGAGGTGCTCTGGACTGGTTTTTTGTGCTGCCAGGGTTTTTCTGCTGATTCTTCTTCATTAGTGTATTCTTTTATCTTTTTTTCGTTGCCCTAATTTTCCTTTTACTTCCTCTTGCTCTTTAATTTACTGTGCCACTGACCTAAGGTTTTGATGAGTTCTTTTGGTACAGGACCAGAAGGATGAGAAGATTGAAGAGCAAAAAGGGAAAAAAGATTTAAAAAAAAAGAAAAAGAAAAATTAGAAAGGAGAGGATGTGAACAAAATGGGTTATTGACAAAAAGAAGAGAGGCATAGAAAAAGGGAGACAGGAGTAATATATTAACAAAAAGAAGAGAGGCATAGAATAAGGAAGGCAGTATGGTACTTTGACCCATGTGGGTGGTGGGTTGGATGGTTCCCTTGAGGTCAACAGCTCTTTGCCAGCCTTTTCAGACACAGTACCACACCTGCATGAAGTAGAGAGGAAAGACAAAAACACTGTAAATAAAACCAAAACAAATAGACAAAAAACCTTATGGGTTGAATTTGAGGAAGAACCCCAAATAATAAGGCCAGAAACAATAGCAGAAATGAAGTTATAATTGTTAGAGAAGGCAACAATGTAAAACTGTATTTAAACTAGAAAAATGAAGAAAGAAAGGAAAGGAAAAGAAAAAAAG
This sequence comes from Galago senegalensis, assembly GCA_963575145.1. Classification (NCBI taxonomy): domain Eukaryota; kingdom Metazoa; phylum Chordata; class Mammalia; order Primates; family Galagidae; genus Galago; species Galago senegalensis. The sequence continues at coordinate 15,985 of CAUYTI010125288.1, forward strand.
AAAAATCTAGAAGGAAAATGTTGAAATTAAAAAAAAAAAAAGCCAAGACCAAAAAGAAAGCAGTAAATATATCTTGCTCTATATTGTCCATGTAACAGGTGATCTTCTGAGGTATGAGATGTTAATCACAATGCTGATAAAGCTGTATGAGATGGAGACTGGAGGCCTCATCTGATTCCTCAAACCCTGCAGAGTTGAGAGCCTAAATCTTTCCTCTGCCCACTTTAAAGACACTTTAAACTGTTAACCTTGGCTAAGCAGAAGCTTTCCCAGGAAAACACTTGTCACTGAGATCTCTCGTGAAGTAGCTGCCTGCTTATCCAGTGCACCAAAACCAGTCTCACTTTACGGCCCTGAAGGTCAAGGCTGTAATCTACCAAACACTGAAATCTCCATGTCTCGGTACCTACCTTGGGGCTTCTAAGACACTATATTACTGCCCTGAGGTCTTCCGACCCAATCATCCATTGAGACCCTGAGGGCAGAGCCTACAGGGACAGTTCTCCCACTATGGATGTGTGGGCGGCCCTTACCTAAACAATATTAGCTCTGTCCTGGCTCTAGGGCTCATTCCAAGACCATATACAATGCTTAAAGTCATCCAGACACTTGCCCAAGTTCTCCCAAGGTAGCTCAATTGAGTGCCTAAGTCCTAAAAAAAGCCTATAGGTAAGGCCTTTCCTACTTATAATCTCTCTGTTGCTGTAGTTACAGCTGTGGTTGGCCTCCTACTGAATGAACACACACTACCACTTGCCAGTTCTCCACTACTTTTGTCCTCTTTGTGGGGTCCAGTAGTCTTTTTCTGTCTCCCTGTGCCCCCAAGGTGATGTTTCTGGGCAGATCCCACCAGTCAGAGATGCCTGGAATCTTCTCTCCCCAATCTTAATGTGCCTGGTCACAAGGAAGCTGTCACTCAGCCGCCATCTTGCTCCTCTCCCTCCTCAACTGAAGCCTTCTAATAGAAGCTATTACTAATTTATAGGGAGGCTGAGGCAAAAGGATCACTTGAACCAAGGAGACTGAGGTTGCTGTGAGCTACGACACTATAGCACTCTACCCAGGCTTGACAGAGTGAGACTCTGTCTCAAAAATATACATATCATTAATTTGCCAGTCATATGTGAGAATTATCATGGTGCCACATATTCCAATCCTAGTAAAGGCTTCAGATGATTTGCTTCCTGTTCACAATCTCATGACAGACCCCAAAACAGAAACACCCAGCCAAGTCACTCCAGAATTTCTGCCTCACAATAACTGCATGAGATAATAAATGTTTGTTATTTTATTGAAGATAGTAATTTTTGAGATATTTGATAGATAACAAATAGATAACAAAGCTATAGGTTTTCAAAAGTCTAGAGTATCTAGCTGCTATGATCTGGATATGGTTTGTTTGTCACCATCAAATTTTATGTTGACGTTTGATCCCCAGTGTTGGAGGTGGGACCTGGTAGGAGATGTTTGGGTTAGATTATTGAGTGGGGTCTGTTGGATGGTGAGGGAAACATGTGATGACTTAAAGGATGACAGGTAAGATGAGAGAGAGAGGAGGAGGAGAAAGAAAAGGGGGAGGAGGAAAAGGAAGAAGAGGAAGTTTGGATGTGTTTGGATCCCTCAGGAATAGCTTGGTGCCATTCTCCAGAGAGTCAGTGAGTTTTCCTTCATAGATCCCCCAAAATCTGATTGCTGAAAAGATCCTAGCACCTTCCTCCCTCCCCCTTCCTTCCTCACACCATGTGATGCCTGCTATCCTTTTCCTTCCACCATGAGTGGAGACTCCCAGAGGCCCTCATCACAAACAGATGCTGGGACCATGCTTCTTGTACAGCCTGTGGAACTGGAAGCCAAATAAACCTTTTGTCTTTATTAAATTTCCCAGATTGGGGTATTCATTTATAGCAATGCAAAACAAAGACACTTGGAAAACCTTGTTAGTTAAAGGAGCTTGGCAAGTGATGACAACAACACTGATATCTACTTCTATTACCAGACAAAATCCTCAGCTAATGAGTCATTGGAGGGTATATACTTCAAGTTTCAGGTTACAGATGGTGAAACAGTGGTCCCAGGGCATATGGCCAGCTGGTGACCAAGCATGCCTGTCTTCCCATGTCTTTCTACTATCTCCCCCTATAATGAGCATCCACATATATCTTAGCCTGAAAAGTTAGTGGTAGAAAATAATCAAAACAGCAGTCCCTGGGAGTGCTCTCCTGCAATGCCTGGTGGGAAGGCAAATACTAGGTTAAGACTATATGTATATCTGTCCTCTCTTTCTCCTCATACACTTTCTCCTTTTTCTTCTACTCCTTCTCTGTCTTCTTCTCTATCTCTCATCTTGTCTGTCATTCTTTAAGTCATCACATGACTCCCTCAGCAGCCAATAGACCCCCACCTAATAATCTAAACAGTTATCTCCCTTTACTGATAAAGTTTCATTCCTTGAACTAAGAAGACTTGACAAGCCCAGGGACAGAAGAAAAATTCTGTGAGTAGGTTATATACGCTCCCAGTTGAGGTGTACATATCAAAGATTTATATCACTGAATTTGAAACCACTAGGAGTAGCAATAGAGGGGAAGAAAGGAGAAATGCAATACAGTGGAGGAAAGTGGAGATAAATATATACGCATATTTGGGAATTATAGGCTTCTTTTCATCAACAATCACCCTAGTGAAAATGATAAATAGCCTTAGCCCTCACTCTACCTTGCTTATGTCATATTATTTATTTTCAATGACTCTCAAATATTTTTTTAACTAGGGTATAAACCATTAAGTATAGTTTAACCCACATTTCTCAAAGTTTATTGTGGATAACCACCTTCTACAGATGCTATTATGTTAAAAAAATAGCATTTCATAGTGAAATAGCTTTGGGAAATACAAGATTAAGTAAAAGTCAAAAATTTCTCTGCTGCAGGACTTCTCAGCATTTTTAACAGCCTAATGAATATTATGAATTTCAAGAGGGATATGGAATATATATTGTAGCCCAAACTTAACTTGTCAAAGGATTCCTTGGGTTTTCTTAACTATTAACACTTACATTACTCTCATCTCATACCCAGATACTCCAGATCCACATTTTAAGAAATATTAATTTATGCTATTACCTTTTCCTTTAGAAGATGTATTTTCATAAAGAAAGCATTAAGTTAGAGGGATAGAACATTAATGGAGGGATTATGGGCTTTGGCCATATCAAGTGGATCAATTAGATATCTGAAATCACCCACATGTGTAGTGCCAACATAAGTGCTATACCCCACCCCTACCTGGGAATTCTCCTTTCCAATTCCACACTGGAAGCTCTCTGAAAGAAAAGTTTGATCTGTAGATGTGGATGTCACCATAACCACCTTCAAACTTATTTCATTGGAAAGTCTCAGGATTGGGACCTGTTTAAATATTACACAAAGAGATTATATGCAATTGTTGATTAGAGATGCAATTTTTTTCTTCCAATGTAATCATCTTTTATTCTTCAAAATCCCCTGCCTGAAGGGCTATCCAGTTTTTCCAGTGATTCTCTTGTGGCTCAGAAGGTGGAAAGCAAGGAAACCTGCATTTGAATCTCACTTCTGTCACTTACTAGCAGGGTTATGTTGAACAAGCCATTACACTTCTTTGAAACTCAATTTCCTCATCAGTGAAATGGGGCTAATAAGCCCCAGGTAGCAGTTTTTTTGAAAAATAATAATTAAGTCAATATGCTTATCAAAGTTTTTGACTTCTGAAAGGCACTCAGTTACTGTCCATCACTCTACTCTGGGGGACAAAGATCCCCCAAGTCATTATAAGAGTTTCACTAGAACTCTAGTGTTTTTTTTTTTTCCTGAATCAATAGCTCTCCTTACTGGTCAATTTATCCATCAGAAATAAATACCACATGATCACATAGTTAACATTCAATTAAAATAAAAAAATTTAAAAAAAAAATACCACATGATCTCACTAATATATAGAATCTAAAAAAGTTGAACTCATAGAAGTAGAGAGTATAATTGCAGTTACCAAGTGCTAGGGGTAAGAAAGGAAGATGTTGATCAAAGACTATAAAATTTCAGTTACATAGGAAGAATAAGTTCTCATTATCTAGCATATAACATGGTGACAATAGTTATAATAAGAGATAGTATTCCTGAAAATAGCTGCAAGTAGATATTAAAAGTCTTCAACACAGAAGAAAGTATATGAAGTAATACATGTTAATTAGCTGAATTTGGTCATTTCACAATGTATGCATATTTCAAAAACTTTTCATACATGATAAATATGCAAATTTTTTGACAATTAAAAATATAAAAGAAATTGAACCCTTCCTAAAAAGAGCAGAAGTAGATAGTGGGCTCTGCTTCTAACTGATAAACAGAGCTGCCTCTTCCTATGGAAGCCTTTGCTTGGGATCTCTTCCCCCTAGGTCCTAACACCCACCTTTACAACAAATTATATATTTCAGCATTACAACTTCCCATTTATTAACATAAATGGACACTCACATAAGTTGAATGGAAATAAAATAGTCCTCTGGAAGTATCTATCCTTTGTCTTTGCCCCTTTGCCCTCTCCCAAGGCAAGTGACTTAAAAAAAAAAAACCAAACCTTCTCCCAGTTTGTATCATATAGAATTAAATCTTATTAATCGGGGTCAAATAAAAATCCTATATTAAACTGTGGTCACAATATTTACTTTTTAGACATTCTTTTTTTAAATTGAATTACTTTGGATTTTAATATTTGTACATAATGACATTTGACAACTTTTTTTTCTGTTTGTCTAATAGTGAACCAGAACAATTAAAGTCGCCACCAAGATTGTCTTCCTCTGACCGGGAAGACTCAGGAATGCATCCACTTGTACTTTCCTACTTGTGGGTGGTCTTTGGAGTGTTGAAGCCATGAAGTTAATAGGCATTTTCACAAGAGGAAACAGTAACAGATCACACTTGAATTCAGTCATGTTCTGAATCACTTCCAATTGTAGCAAGGCTGATGACTGTGACAAATTTATATCATTTTGACATGGGAACTCTCCATCAACAGGATAAGAATTCATTTCTCTGGCAAGAACATGGGTGGATAACTTATGTCTCCATAGAGCATCATTTGCCAACATTTCCTTGTAGAATTTGATGATAACTACTCAGATATATATTCATTCTTAATCTTATTCTCTTTTGTCTCTACCTCCTCACTTGTGAAATGAAATAATCCTTTTAAGAAAATTAGAAGAGTGTCTGGCATATAATAAATGCTAGGTGAGTGTAACTTATCATTATCATCATCATCATTATTATGCATAGAACCTTTCCATTAGAACTTTCTAGGTCAATCTGATAATACAGAAGATGAAATTGAGGCCTAAGGAGCACAAGGAGCTAACCCAACATCATACAGTTAGTGGCAGAGTCTAGAGAAGAGTATAATATAGATTAGACTTAAGAATGAAATTAGGAAATCTCAAGTAACTTAAAGAAAGTATTTCTGTCTCAATTCAAAGCTTACCATGTACAATTCTGCTGTCCAAGTATGGCTCCCTGGTGCACACTGGAAGATTTGAGAAATGCTAACAACATTTTGGTTTGGATAGCACTGTCTTCTTTGATTAAAGATTAAGCACTCAGAATGAAAAAATGTCATTGAATTTTACACACTCACGTTAGCATTTCTCAAATCTTCCAGTGTGCACCAGGGAGCCATATCTATTAAGCAAATACTATATGCTATCTGCTAAGCAAGGTAAATAAGATGGTGAAGAAGGGAGAACTAATCCCTGCCCTCATGGAGTTTAGAATCTAAAAGATGAACTGCATTTTGGGGAGTACTAAGAAAAGAGAAT
>CAUYTI010125289.1:0-17974 GCA_963575145.1 Galago senegalensis
AACAGAGAAACCGAAGGATTAAGTCACTTTCCCCAAATCACACAATCAGTAAGGCATAGAGCTGAAATTGAATTGTTTGACTCCAAAGCTCATATTCTTTTCTTTTTAGAGACAGAGTCTCACTTTGTTGCCTTCAGTAGACTGCTGTGGCGTCACAGCTTATAGCAGCCTCCAGCTCTTGGGCGTAGGCGAGTCTCTTGCCTCAGCCCCCAAGTAGCTGGGACCACAGGCACCTGCCACAACGCTCAGCTATTTTTTGTCGCAGTTTAGGCAGGGCGGGTTCAAACCCACCACCCTCGGGATATGGGGCTGGCCCCTGACCCACTGAGCCACAGGCGCTGCCCCATTTTGTGCTTTTTCATTCCAAAGTCTAAGAGTGTCGTGAATGTTAGGACGCTCCGTACGTACACACGTGTGTCGTGGATGTTAGGACGCTCCGTACGTACACACGTGTGTCGTGGATGTTATGATACTCTGTACACACACACGTGCAGGATAGCTATAGTGGTTGCTTAATAGATCATGGAATTTGGCTAAAGAAAGAAAAATTATCTAAATATGGTCAAAATTATGAAAACTATAGAACCAGGCATCTTCCAGGTAGAGAAAATTCATCATTCAGAATGGTTAGGGGCTAAAGTATTTCTGACTTTCCAAAGAGACACAGTTCATTAAGCATGTGAAATGTAAATTGGTGGTGTTACTCTAAGACAGTTACAAGAATTTTAATTCATATTCAAAAATAAATTGCATTTGCAAACAAGGCAGTACATTCAGTCTTGCAAATCATAACTGTCTTTGAAATTGTCATAAATGAACTTCTTGAGAATTACCCAAAGTAATGTGCAATGATTACTTTTATATTAGGCTTTGACCAATTGTAGTGTATATCTTAAACATTATCAGTCATCTAGAAAAGCCTTCAGCAGCAGTGAACCCTAAAAACAGTTTGTGGTATGTAACATTTACTCAGAAACATGGAAACATCATTCCTTTATATCCACATGATTTCATTGACCTCATTTCCTATGCTGCCTCTACAGCAAAATGCCTGGATACTTTTCCATTTCACTCATACTGTTTACAATGCGAACCTTTCAAAAGTGAACAAAGATAGGTGTTATCTAAAAGATATCTCTGCACTGGTTTGCCAAATGCTCTGTTTCAGAAGTGCTTTGTTGTTGTGAATGAAAGGTTCTTGGAACACTGTTCCCATTAAAAAGCAATCTAATTTCTGTGAGACTTCATGATAAGCATAACTGAAATAATACCATACCTCAAAATTTGATCAGGCAAACTGGTAGCAAAAAATCCAAAATTCTAGAAGATTAAAAACACATGCCCTGAAGGTGGTGCCTGTGGCTCAGTGGGTAGAGCACCGGCCCCATATACCAAGGGTGGCAGGTTCGAACCTGGCCCCCGCCAAACTGCAACAACAACAACAAAAAAATCATGCCCAGAGTAAATTTTTGTGGATCATAAAATTTATACAATTGAAAGGTGGGTTTCTAAACAATTAATATGATGTTACAAATATAAAATTAGGATTAGGCAGAGGTGGGGGGGTCCCTAAAATATAATATTCTTTAGCTTTTTGTTAAATTCACTCTGACTACCCACTAAAAACATATTTTATAGCCATTTTTTAAACAGGTAAAATCACCAAATCTACATTAAGTTTTCTACCACATTTCAAGCAATTGAACTTTAAGAATTAAATTCTAAGACAAAAAATAGGTCAAGTGCTACAGGAGGCCATGATAGAAACCAAAGATTTATTATGAATAAAAAATTGATAGAAATTAAGGTAAACCCAATCATCATAGATCATCCTGATCATCTTCCTTTTAATCCTTAGGCAAGTAAAACAATCACATTTTTCTTCAATTTTGCTGTTATTGTTGTGTTTTAAATCTATCCAAGGAAATTAAAATCTGCTGGCCTGACAAGGACCAATAAATGTATGATCATACAGTCAAATCTAAGTTCACATCAATTTTGAGGTTGTAAAGGAAAAAAAGGACTGCTTTAGAACCAATTAAACTTACAGTCAAATTATGATTCTGCCTTTTTCTGTACTCATTACCTGAGGATATAATTGAATCTGTCTTGGATGTAATTTTCTCATCTACAGAAGATATGCCGTCACCCTTATTTGAAAGTGGCATTGTAAAAATTAGAAATAATTTATTTAGAATTATTGATATATGGGAGATTAAGAAAATAGTACTTTCTCACATTATAACTCTCGATATTACTACCCGCTAACATCATCAGCTGCCTATAAGTCGCCCAACTTCAGCTGAGTGTTCATGCGTATAGTCAGAAAAGCAATTAGAAACACTCGACAGGGCTTGCCCATACCGTGCGTATATAGGGCTCAGGATAGATCTGTGTGCTTCACTCAGATCAGTTTGTAGACAGGCCAATCTAAAAATCACATCCAAGAGAAAGTTAGAATTGCCCTCGCATTTTTCTGTACTCTAAGAAAAAAACAGAGAGACTTGACTTCAGCTAACGATGCAGAAAGTTTGGGAAAGCATTAATATGTCCACAGCTTCCTAAATCCATCAGGTGGTTACGTCTCAGAGCAAACTACCCCAAAGTCTGAGGAGAAAGGCCGCTCCCAGGAATTAAAAGACTCTGAGCACTTGCTTACCTCCCGAAAAATCTACCCGCAGCTAGGAATAATTCAGGGAAAGTCTCAGCCAATCTCTACCGGCCATGTGTGGTCAGGAGAATATAGAATCCCTCCGATCCAGGGATACAAGGTGAATTGTACGCACGAAGACTCATCTCCAAAGACTTCACATCACGCTGTCAAGAAAGACAGGGCAGAGACCACTCAGGGTTGGAAACCCTCCCTCCTGGAGCAAGTGGTGGGGAAGAAAACAGCATTGCTGTGGGAAGGGCACCACGTTCTACCCCAACTATTCTCACCTGTCTCCCCAGGGGAAGGCTCGGGGTGAGAGAAGGAGACAGCTGGGCTTAGGGCAGCTTGTTGTCCTGGTCTCCAACGGGGAAACCACTGCAGCTGAGGCAAGGGGCCAGCAAAATAACCGTGCATTCCTGGGGCCAGATACCTCACTCGGCAGCCCGCTTTCTCTTTTTTGTTTGTATTGATGGAAACGAACAAAATGATTTTAAAATTCTTCTGTAAAGACTAAGTTAGTCAAAGACGATTTTGAAAAAGGACAGCAACATGTGAGGAATGACTCCGACTGATTCCCGAATTTATTATCAGTCTGCAGGAACACGGCAGTTCAGTGTTGGGAAAAAGAATATTCCCAGACTGCAATGGGACTGAACAGTGAGTATAAAAATAGACCTACGTGAATACGTGAATATGTTTAATCAGTAAACATTCGGGGAACTGCTGTGGAAAAGACAGTCTTTTCAACAAATGGTACTAAATACAAAAGGGAAAAAAAAACAATAATCTTCATTCATGTATCTTACCTTATAGAAAAATTAAATAAAAGCAAATCATAGATATGAATCATTAAAAGCCTGATTAATGGATTGAACCTCAGCAAAATTTAAAACATCTATTCTTTGAAATACAAAATGAAACAATAAAGGACAAGCCACAGAGTGGAGAAAACATGTGTAATGTGTATATCTTATTAAAAGCTTTGAGAAGTGCTGAGCTCACATCATGTTCTGCCTCCAAATTTAGGAGCAGGAGAACATATAAACAAAGGAATAAAGCAAAACCAGCTTGGTGTGGGGAAAAAAAAAGCTGCAAGAAGTACCTAAAATATATTAAAAACTCCCACGAGTCAAGGGGATGGAGGCCAGGCACACTGGCTCACACCTGTAATCCCAGCTCTCCAGGAGGTGAGGCAGGTGACTTGCCTGAGCTCAGGAGTTCCAGACCAGCCTGAGCCAGCGCAAGACCCCCTCTTTGAAAACTAGCTGGGTATTGTGGCCAGTGCCTGTAGTTGCAGCTACTCAGGAGGCTGAGGAAGGAGGATCTCTTGAGCTTTAGAGTTTGAGGTTGCTGTGAGCTGTGATGCTGTGGCACTCTACTGAAGGTGACAAACTGAGACTCTGTCTCAAAAGAAAGATTTTTTGAATAGAAATGTCACCAAAGAGGATATAAGGGTGTTTTAAATAAAAGAAAACAAGAAACCTTTAAATGACGCTGCATATAAGCAGTGAGTAAGGAAATACAAATGGAGTCCAAAGCGAGGTAGCACCACCCTACCCTGTAATTGTAACAAAGCGGATGCAAAGGGCTGGTGAGGACGCAGAGCACCTGAGTGCGCCTAGTTCCGAGAGGAACGGGAAACCATACACAGGTTTGAAAGACGTCTTCATAGTTTCTTACAAAATTAAGCACACCTTGATCATGAGAGCCAGCAATCTTAGTCCATGGTTTTTACTCAAGTGAAATGAAGCGCTATTTTTCACATGAAAACCTATACCCTATGGGGCGGGAGGAGGAACATCAAGAAAGAACCAGTCACAGGAGGCAATGAGGTCTGGGAATCCTGTGATCTGCACCGCCGAGTCCTCTCCCTCCAACCGGAGGCACCAGAGACTTAGCAGGTGCAAACCCGGTCACCTCCAGAAGCACCGCAGGCAGTGCCCGGTGAGAGCCCTGGCGGTGATAAGTAAAACACCCAACCCAAATAGCAAGACAGAGGCTCGGAGTAGCAGCCTGTCTTGGGTAGCATGGTCAGCATGTGCACGCCAACCCTAACCAGGGGGTTGCCTGCTGAGATAGAAAATTAAATAGAACCCAGAATTATTGTCAATATTATACTATAGCTTTGTAAAATGTTACCGCCAACTAATTAAAACACACGATGTCACTTTGCTATTTCCTACCAATGCATGGGAAGCTAAAATATCTCAAAATGTCAGTCAAAGTGCAAAAATCCCTAAAGATTAATGTTTATGTAGAAATTTTACCTCCACACTGGAATCAACCCAAAAGTCTCTCCACTGTGGACTAGGTAAATAAAACGTGATACATTTATAAAATGGAAAACCAATTAACAATAAAAAGGAACAAAACTATTAATATATGTAACAGCATTTTGAAATTTAACAGCATTATGTTGCCGGACACAAAAGCTACATGTTCTGTAATTCCAGTTATATAACGTCCTTTCAAAGGCAAAACTACAGAAGAATATTTGGGACAGTGGTTGACCAGTAAGGGGAATAATAGAATTTGGGGGAACGGAAATTGTCTTATATTTTGTTCTGTATCTTAATTGTGGTTTTGATGACATAATTTTGTACTTTTTCAGAACCTTTAATTGCACAATAAAAAGTTACAACAAAATTTGCTGTATGTGAATCCTGTCTTAATTAAAGAAAATAGAAAAAAAAGGAAAAGAGACTACATTATTCTGTCAGAATACTCAAGACCCATTATGACCATAAAAAGTAGATTCTTTTCCTCATTTTGTTAAACTCCACAAAAGCATTAAAGCTACAATTATAGCGTTCTGTAACATCATCTCCAACCCCACCATCCCAAGATGTTATAATCGTCCTTCTTTTCAGGTATTGCCTATCTATATAATGCTGTAATTCTACAGCTGAATTCAACACATATTCTGTTTCTCCAGTTACAAATGAGTAGTTTCAATAGAAACATGTTCAGAATAATAATCCTTTTCCATCTGTACATCATTCTAGCTAGTTAAGGCATAACTGCTCATTAGTAATAATTTGGACTGTATTCATTTTTGGCATTATTTTAAAAACTCCATGGAACATCTTGATACACATAACCAATTTTCCTTTTGATCTTTTGGATATTTTTTCCAGTATGTTGAATGACAATAAAGGGGGTAAACACTTAATTTTCCTTCACAAACATTGCTCATATTCTCCCCTAAAGATTTCTGCGTATCTTCCTACCCACAGTGGAAATATTAACAATTCTAAATTCTCTCATATTCACCAATAGATAGAAATTATATATATAATATTTTAACTTAATATGTGAGCAACTGGGTATTTTGCTCTAATTGCCTTTTGTGTGTGTGTGCATTACTGATTGTAATCTCCAAAAGTTTATCTCTGATTTTATATCCATTTGAGGCATGTTCTCATTATGCCCTTGGTCCATGGATAATTTTAGCGTATAAGCATAGCAGCTTTGCCATGCATAAGTTTAGTTTTCTAAATGTTTCCTTCTAGATTTTATGGTAAATTATACTGGAAAATCCTACCAAGTAAAATGAATCGAGAGATCATTTGTTGTTTCTCAGCAGTGAGCATCACAGCTCCCACAGAGCAGTACAAGGTGCTCAAAAAATATTTGTTGAAAGAAAGAAAGGAGGGAAAGAAGGAAGGGAGAGGAGGAGGGAGGGAACTCATTTCCCAAGGGAAAGGCAGTTACAAACACAGAGTATTACTCTTAACAGGCAGGTCTGGGAGAAGCCTTTCTGAGCAATCTCCTAACATTTATAAGTTTGGGGGTCCATATTCTCTCTTGATCATTTTTCTTTCAGTCACATTATAGTTCTATTATGTACTAAAACCACATATCTCTAGTCCTTAGCTTTAGAGGACATTACAAAGAGATGCACAGATTGGCTCCACACCTTGTAGCTCAGAAGCTAGGGTGCCAGCTACATACACTGGAGCTGGTGGGTTCAAATCCAGCCGGGGCCTGCCAAACAAGAGTGACAACTACAACCAAACAATAGCCAGGTGTTGTGGCGGGCACCTGTAGTCCCAGCTACTTGGGAGGCTGAGGCAAGAGAATGGCTTAAACCCAAGAGTTTGAGGTTGCTGTGAGCTGTGACACCACAGCACTCTACCAAGGGTGACATGATGAGACTTTGTCTCAAAAACAAACAAACAAACAAAAAGTCTGGAGCAAGATGGTGGCTATGTAACAGCTTCTGTGAGATTGGGAACAGAAGACTCCAGGCAACTTTGGCTGGCAGGATCTGCCCAGAAATTCCCTTTTGTGACAGAAGGAGTCAGCAAGAGATTTCTGGACCTCCACTTGCAGTGAGTACTGGCAAGTGGTAGGTGTGTTTGTTCAGTTGGAGGCTGCCTGCAGCTATAACCATAGCAACAGTGAGACTGCAAGCAGGAAAAGCCTTACCTGTGAGCTGTTTGGGGTTTTTTTGGACTTGGACACTCCATTGAACTGCCTTGGGAGATGTTGGGCGAGTGTGGGGATGACTTTGGGCGTTGGCTGGGGCCCCGGACTGAGTCACTGAGTTGGAAAGGAGGCAATATCGTTCAGCTGTGGGCTGCCTCACAGCCACTGTGGGGGAGTCGCCCCTGCAGGTCACAGCACAGGGATCATGAGGGAGACCTTGGGCAAGTAATCTAGTGGCTGAGCTGCCCAAAGGTGGGGACTGAGACACAGGGGAAGAGCAGAGATCTAAGTGTTTGGCAGATTACAGTCTTGGCCTTTAGGGGCATAGAGTGAGACCAGTTTGGGTGCACTGGATAAGTGGGTGGCCACATCAGGAGAGATCCCTGGTATAAGTGCTTTCCTTGGAAAGCTTCTGCTTAGCCAAGGTTCACAGTTTGGAGTGTCTTTTAAGCAGGCTAAGGAGACATTTGGGCTCCCAACCCTGCGGGGTCTGAGAAATCAGCAGAGGCTCAGTCTCCATCTCATACAGCTGTACCAGCATTGTGATTAGCATCTCACACCTCAGAAGATCACCTGCTGCCCAGACAATATTCACCAAGATATATATACTGTTTTGGTTTGGGGGCTTTTCTTTCTTTCTTTCTTTCTTTCTTTCTTTTTTTTTTTTTTTTTTTTTTTTGTTTAATTTCAATATTTTTCCTCTAGATTTTTCTTTTCCTTTTTTCTTTCTCTTTTCTTTCTTCGCTATTCTAGTTGAAATACAATCTTCCATTTTTGCCTTCTTTAACAATTAGAACTTCCTTTTTCTTAGTGTTTCTGCCCCTATTATTTCCCCCCAATTTTATACCATAAAGATGTTTGTGTGTTGTTTTGATTTGATTTATAGTACTTTTTGTCTTTCCTCTCTACCTAGTGAATGTGGGGTACTGTGTCTGCTCAGGCTGGCAAAGAGCTGCTGACCTCAAGGGTACCACCCAACCCAGCACCCCCAGAGGTTGGGTTTTTAAGGTTGGGCCAAAGTACCCTACCATACATCTATATTACTCCTGTCTTCTTCTTTTGGTGCCTCTCTTATTATTGTCAATATTTCCTTTTACTCACCCCCTCTCCTTTCTCTTTTTTCTTCCTTTTTAAAATCTTTTTTCCCTTCTTGCTTTTCAATCTTTTTATCCTTCTGGTCTTATACCAAAACAACTCATTAAAACTTTAGGCCAGAGGTACAGTAACTTAAAGAGCAAGAGTAAGGGAGAGGAAAATTAAGGCAAGGAAACAGATACAAGAAAACATTCATGAAGAAGAATCAGCAGAAAAATCCTGGCAACATGAACTACCAGTCCAGAACAACCCCTTCAAGGGACTGTGAGTAGCTATAGCAGAGCATTCCATCTATAAAGAAATGTTAGAAATGGCAGAAGGGGGATTTAAAATACAGATGATGAAAACCATGAAGGAAATTTCTGAGAAAGTGGAAAATAACCAAAAGGAAATCCAAAAACAGAATCAAATAAGAGCTGCATGATATGAAGAATATAGAAAGGATTTAGCAGAGCTGAAGGAACTAAAGAAGTCAATTAAAGAACTTAAAGATGCAATAGAAAGTATCAACAACAGATTAGACCATGCAGAAGAAAGAATCTCAGAGGTAGTGAATAAAGCTCTTGAGTAACTCAGATAGTTGAAGAGGCAGAAAAGAAGAGAGAGAAAGCAGAATGTTCAGTGACAGAATTATGGGACTTTATGAAGTGTTCAAATATATGATTTATAGGTATCCCAGAAGAGGAAGAAGAATGTTCCAGAGGAATGGAAGCCACACTAGAGAATTAAAATATAAGTGAATATTTATAAATGAAAATTTCCCAAATGTCACCAAAGATTCTCATATACTCTTTTCAGAGGGATATTGGTCCCCTGATCACCTCAACTCAAATAGCTTCTCCAAGACACATTGTGATGAATCTATCTAAAGTCAAGACAAAAGAAAAGATTTTGCAAGCTGTCAGGAGTAAGCACCAACTAATCTACAGAGGCAAACCTATCAGGGTGACCATGGACTTCTCTCATGAAACTTTTCAAGCCAGAAGACAATGGTCATCTATCTTTAACCTACTTAAATGAACAATTTCCAGGCCAGAATTCTATATCCTACTAAGCTAAGCTTTAAAATTGATGGAAAAACCAAATCTTTTATTGATATGCAAACATTAAGGAAATTTGCCACAACAAGACCAGCTTTACCAGAAATATTTCAAGATTTCCTACACACTGACCATCACAATGGACCTTCAGCAAAGTAAACACCCAGAAATTAAAGGACAGAACCTAATTTCCACAATGATGCAAAAGACAAAACTCAGCAACGGACTTTCACAAAATAAAATGAATAGAACACTACCACACTTATCAATTATCTCAATAAATGTCAATAGTTTGAATTCCCCACTGAAGAGGCATAGATTCACTGATTGGATTAAAAAACACAAGCCATCAATTTGCTGTCTGCAGGAAACACATCTAGCTTCAAAAGACAAATTAAAACTCCGAGTTAAGCATTAGAAGACAGTTTTTCAGGCAAACAGAATTCAGAAGAAAAGAAGAGTTGCAATCCTATTTTTAGATGCATATGGATTTAAAGCAACTAACGTCAAAAAAAGACAAAGATGGTCACTTCATATTGGTCAAGGGAAAAATACAACAAGAAGATGTTTCAATTCTAAATATTCATGCACCCAATTTAAATGTCAGGGTGATGGGTTGGAATCAACCTGGGCCAGCTAGAAAACAATGACAACTGCAACAACAATAATTTTTTAAAAAGCTGGGTATTGTGGTGGGCACCTGTACTCCCAGCTACTTGGGAAGCTGAGGTAAGAGAATTGCCTAAGCCCAACAGTTGGAGGTTGCTGTGGATCTGTGATGCCACGACAATCTACCAAAGGCAAAATAGTAAGACTCTGTCTCAAAAAAACAAAGCAAAAAACAAAAAGAAATTTTACCTTATATCTTCTCAGACCACAGGCATTAAAGGTAGAACTCAACTCCAACAAAAACATTTGATCCCAAACGAAGGCATGGAAATTAAATAACCTTATGCTGAATGACTGTTGGATTCAGGAAGAGATAAAAAAGGAAATCACTAACTTCCTTGAGCATAACAGTAAGGAAGACACAAGCTACCAAAACCTGTGGGATACAGCAAAAGCAGTCCTTAAAGGAAAGTTTATTGCCCTAGATGCCTCAATCTGAAAAACAGAAATAGAGCGCATCAACCAACTCATAAGCCATCTTAGGGAATTGGAAAAAGAAGAACAATCTAAGCTCTCACTCAGCAGAAGAAAAGAAATATCCAAAATTAAATCAGAGATTAATGAAATTGAAAAGAAAAAAATCATTCAGAAAATTAATGAAACATAGAGTTGGTTTTTTGAAAAAACAAACAAAATAGATAAGACTTTGGCCAGACTAACTAGAAATAGAAAAGTAAAATCTCTAGTAACCTCAATCAGAAATGATAAAGGGGCAATAACAACTGATGCCACAGTGATATAAGAGATTATCTCTGACTACTACCAGAAACTCTATGCCCAGGAATTTGACAATGTGAAGGAAATGGATCAATATTTGGAATCACACCCTCTCCCTAGACTTAGGCAGGAAGAAATAGATCTCCTGAACAGACTAATTTCAAGCACTGATATCAAAGAAACAATAAAAAAACTCCCAACAAAAAAAATGCCTTGGTCTGGATGGCTTCACATCAGAATTCTATCAAACCTTCAAAGAAGAGCTTATTCCTATTCTGCAGAAATTATTCCAAAAAATTGAGGAGGAAGGAATCTTCCCCAACACGTTCAATGAAGCAAACATCACCCTCATACCAAAACCCTTGCTACCAAGACCAAAATCAAAAGGAGAATTTCAGACCAATTTCACTAATGAATATAAATGCAAAAATTCTCAACAAAATCCTAGCCAATAGATTACAGCTTATCATCAAAAAAGTCATACATCATGATCAAGTAGGTTTCAACCCAGGGATGCAAGGCTGGTTTAACATACAAGTCCATAACTGTTATTTACCATATCAACAGAAGCAAAAGCAAACACATTTTGTAGCAGCAAGGCAGCTTCTCCCCCCAGTTTGCTACACACTGGCCTGTCTTGTTAGCATAGGTCAAGCTAAGACCAACACATTATGCAGTAGACCCCACTGGGCTCAGGCAAACAACCTTGTTAGCAGGATCAAAGTCCAGGTTAGTAGTTCCAAATGGGATAATCAAGGGAGATTCACAGGACAAAGGAACCAGGGCTTGCTCCTGTTTTTATTTGGATCCCTGTAAGCAGAGATTCAGATAAAGGTTAGGGGGCAGGTATTCTGTTTGGCAGATGAACCAAGGAAGCAGGGGTGAGGGAGTGAGGAGGGGGAAATGGCACAGGAGCAGCTAATATAAGGTGCACTGCTGAGGTCTCCCTAAGCAGTGGAAAACTCAGAGATGTCCCCCGATAGACCAGACTCTGAAGCATTTATCCACTGGCTCTTCTCTCACTGATGAGGAACATCCCTTAGGAAATTAAATCCTATTATCTTCCAAACCAGGATAGTCTCCTGTGCTAGAGAAAGCCAGTGCCTGAGGCGACACACTGTCAGTAGCAAGTGAGTCCCAGACTGCATGAAACTGCCCATCTCAGCTGCAGCCAAAACCCAAGGTGGGCACAGAGTTGAAATGGGAGGAGGAAACCCCAGGGACTCAGCTATAAAGCTCTTAGAAGTGATGGAGGAATATATCAGCATCTCAGGAAACAAAATAAACACCCACAAATCAGTAGCCTTCATATATGCCAACAATTGTAAGGCCAAGAATAAAATCAAAGACTATTCCTTTTAAAATATCACCAAAGAAGATGAAATACCTAAGACATGAAAGAACTATAAAGAGAATTATGAAACTTTGAGAAAGGAAATAGCAGATGTCAACAAATGGAAGAACATACCATGCTCATGGCTGTTAAAATGCCCATACTACCCAAAGCAATCTATAGATTTAATGCAATTCTCATCAAAGAACCAATGTCATACTTTAAAGAATTTGAAATAATAGTCCTTTGATTCATATGGAACCAGAAAAAAAACCCGAATAGCAAATGCAGTTCTTAGAAATAAAAGCAAATCTAGAGGCATCACGTGGCCAGATTTCAGGTTATATTACAAGATTTAGTGATCAAAACAGCATGGCACTGGCACAAAAATAGAGACCTACATCTATGGAATAGGATAGAGAATCTAGAGAGAAACCTAGCCGCATATTATCATTTAAACTTTGATAAGCCTGACAAAAATATGCAACAGGGAAAAGGATTCTTATTTAACACATGGTGCTGAGAGGACTGGTTATCCACATGTAGAAGACTGAAAGTGGACCCGCACCTCTTACCATCGACAAAAATTGATTCTTGTTGGCTAAAAGATTTAAATTTAAGACATGGAACAATAAAAATTGTAGCAGAGAATGAGAAGAAAACACTTGAAGATATTGGCCTGGGAAACACTTTATGAGGAAGACCCTCCCTAGCAATTGCAGCAACACCAAAAATAAATAACTGGGGTTTAATGAAGCTCAGCGTACCACACACAAAGCAAACAGCCTTCGGAATGGGAAAAGAGTTTTGCATGTTATGAGTCTGACAAAGATACTGATAACTAGAATCTACAAAGAACTCAACTTAAACCCTAAGGAAAGTGCAAACAACCCTTTCTATAAGTGGGCAAGAGATTTGAACAGAAATGCTTCTGAGGATGACAGACAAATGGCCAACAAACACATGAAAAAGTGCTCATGGTCTTTAATAATCAGAGAAATGCAAATCAAAACCACTCTGAGATATCACCTCACTGCAGCAATTTTGGGCCACATCACAAAGTAGGATGTGGAGAGAAGGGAACACTTCTACACTGTCAGTGAGATTTCAAACTCATACAGTCTTTTTGGAGAGAAATATGGAGAATACTTCAAGATCTGAAAGCAGATATTCCATTTGACACTGCAATTGCATTACTAGGTATCTACCCAGAAGAACAAAAATCATTTTACCATAAAGACATTTACCCTAGAATGTTTGTTTATTGCAGCTCCATTCATAACTGCCCAGTCATAAAGACAACCTAAGTGCCCATCAACCCAGGAATGGGTCAACAAATGGTGGTATATGTATACCATGGAATATTATTCAGCAACTGGCATGGCTAAGTTAGAGGTTTGGGAACAAATGGCTCATTTTTGTTTTATTTCTCCTGACTGGAAGTTAGGGAAAGCCCTAGATTTGTCTTGGTGTGATTTGTGATAAGTAGGACTATGTCTGGTATCATTGGTTGGGTGAGAGAAGCCAGGTGATCTGAATTGTATGTATTGACAAAGATGCTCATGTGTTTGATTTGGTAGGTCTTCCTAGTGTGAATGCCTCATTTCTTAGGTCACAGAATAATTGGATAAATGTCAATAAAACAGATACAATATCTGCAGATTTTTCTTTACACTGCTAGCACGGGGCATATGGTATGCTATGCTAGGAAAATACACAGGTGGCCTTCTCCTAACTATCTCTCTAGCCACTCTGAATTATCTTCTATTGCCTGAAGACACTAAATTCTCAAAACATCCTCTTTTCATCTTTTATATCACTTAACCAACTTGTAACAAAATGTTGGTGTAATTATTCATTAAATGCCCATTTTTAAAAGGAAACAGAAAGCAAATAAATAAATAAAAACAAAAAAAAAAGTAAACAGAAGGCCTTATGAACACCATGTCTATTTCACTCACCGCTGTGTTCCTAGGATTCCACATACCTGAGTCCAAGCACATAATAGGTGCGCAATAAACATTTGTTGAACAAATGGATTCATCAACCACAGGTTACAGGAATATACATAGAGCTTGAGTCCACAGATAACTCCAAATAATTTCAAGTTTATGCATTTCCCCCAGCAGTTCATTTGATAGGTAGTTCCTTTGTGACTAATACCAAAATCTTGCCCTCGGCTCCTTAGCCTTATTTGTGCTAAGTCAGCATATTGGGTTCCAACAACTCAGTTAATGGAAGACAGAAGTGATTAGCATTATCTTCATTTTTAAAGAAAGTAAAGGATCATACATAGGCTTCCAACAGCATCCTTGATTTCTACTAGCAAATGTATTCTTATGGAGGCTAATATCTCCTGGGTCTAGGCTAATTTTTTAAGCTATTTTATTACAAGTCCGTGCCAATTCACGTACCTATTTCTGTAAAGGACAATTCAGAATGTCCTTTCTTAGGGTTTTCACTGCACTTTGAAGTTACTGGTGATGGAAAGTCTGGAAGTCTGGATGCGCGTGGTTCTGCATATGGGGTGAACCAGGGAGGAGAACATGTTGTGAAAAAGGCATGAAACGTGCAAGTAGTGAGGAAATATACGTGTAATGCCATCCATGTTAGACATTTTTCAAAGTTGATTCAATGTATGGATTTGAAAAAAAAAAAGATAAAAAGAGGTAAAAAATAAAAGGGCTACCAAAGTGGAAATGTGTTTTTACAAAGGAAGGACTGAACACAGAGGAATGGTAGTGTGTGGGGACCAACGGCCCACACCTGGCTCAGGCCTCTTAGAGGGACCCACCTGTGCTACTGTTATAAAAAGAGAGAAGATCACAGAAGGAAGTTCAAGTGTTAACATTATTCAGTCAGAAAACACAGCAGGACAAGTGGTGCCCTAGGGCACCTTGGGGACTACAGTCAGGTCACTCCCTGACTCCCTTCCATGTGGGGAGGCCGTGCGCAGTGTGTTCTTCTCTGCCCTGCACACGGCCCAGAGAATGTTGCTGTTGGGGTGACCTTGGGAGTTCCCTCACAGCCCCTTTCCACTGAGTGTTCTCATTAACTCCAAATACTACTGTGTCTCAGGCTGCCTGCACCAGGGGTGCACAGTCCCAGCTGTATAGGAAGGACCCCAAACAACAAAATACCCAGGACCCAGCTTTCTGGAGTGAGATGTATGTGTACTGATTTGGAAGAAACAGGAGTGAGATGACTAAGAAGTCTCTTACCCTGCCACCCACAACCATGGAAGAAAAGGCAGAGAAGGGCAGTGAGGGGACAAGTGCCCAGGAGTCATGGTCCAGGCTCAATGGTTGTTCCACCTGGTGGGAGGGGTGGAGTCCAGACCTTGCTTCCACTTACTCCACCATGGCTAGGAGGCCTCCGCAGGCCACAGGCTGCTTGTCTGGCTCCCACCCAGCTGGGAGTCCACGCATAGTTGACCCCCACACTGTGTTTCAGGATCCCGGGAGTTCAGGGCCTTCTTGCTCTCCAAGGAGACATTTGAAGGGACTCTCAGGCCTTTTGAAATGTGCTCTACATTCTCCTTAACCTGGTCACCCTCCTGTGCAACAGATCTCAGGGTTCCTTCATCTTGTCTGAAACTTTGTTCCCTGCCACCAACACACCCCATCTCTCCCTGTGCTGCCCATCCCCCCGTGTCACAAACTTTCTATGAGGTCAGCTTTTCAGAGGCAGCACATCAGTGACATCATGCTGCATCTGCCTAGAGGGGTGGGGGTGTTAGCTTTCCACACACACCTGAACTTCACCTGGTGCCCCATACATGTACACACAGTAAAGCGTACAATTTCAATCTCTTTATTGAAAATACAATAAGACATAAAAGGAGGAAGCGTGGGTTGGCCACCCCACACTCGCCTCCTGGTCTCGGCCTCAAGTCTCCTGCCTGGTCGCAGGCATGACCTTGCGGTGCTTCTTTCGGGCCAGCGGAAGGCAGAACATTCTGCGGAAGAAGTTCCTAATCCTCCTACGGCACCCCCGCAGGCCCTGGCCTGCTTCAGTGGGTTCATCTTCCTCCACTACCTGCCCAGCTGGAAGGGAGTGGTCTTGTCTGGGACTTCCCTCAGGTCCTGTGTCTCCTCCTCGGCCTCCCCTAAGGCAGCTGGTGCTGGAGGGCGAGGACACAGGGCCAGGCTGGGGGGCACAAGTGGGAGTGGGAATCAGTGGGGTGGAGGTCTCTTGTGGGGTGTTGGTCTCTGGTAGGGTGTCCCCCTCCAGTGGGGTAGCAGCCTCCAGTGGGGTGGCAGCCTCTGTTTGGGTGGCAGCCTCCGGTGGGGTGGCAGCCTCTGGTGGGGTGGCAGCCTCTGTTTGGGTGGCAGCTTCTGGTGGGGTGGCAGCCTCCGGTGGGATGGCGGCCTCTGGTGGGGTGGCGGCCTCTGTTTGGGTGGCAGCCTCTGCTGTCGTGGTGGCCTCCAGTGGGGTGGCAGCCTCTGGTGGGGTGGCAGCCTCTGATGGAATGGCAGCCTCTGTTGGGGGGGCGGCCTCTGTTTCGGTGGAGGCCTCTATTTGGGTGGTGGCCTCCTGTGGGGTGTCTGTCTCCAGTGGGGTGTTCCCATGTGGTGGGGTGGTGGCCTCCAGTGGGGTAGTGGCCTCTGGTGGGGTGTCAGCCTCTGGTGGGGTGACAGCCTCCAGGGGTGTGGAGGCCTCTGGTGGGGTGGCAGCCTGAAGTGGTATGGCAGCCTCCAGTGGGGTGGTGGCCTCCAGTGGGGTAGCAGCCTCCAGTGATGTGGCAGCCTGAGGTCTGGTGGCAGCCTGAAGCAGGGTGGCAGCTTCCAGTGGGGTGGCGGCCTCCAGTGGGGTAGCAGCCTCCAGTGGGGTAGTGGCCTCTGGTGGGGTGTCAGCCTCTGGTGGGGTGATAGCCTCTAGGGGGGTGGCAGCCTCTGGTGGGGTGGCAGCCTGAAGTGGTATGGCAGCCTCCAGTGGGGTGGTGGCCTCCAGTGGGGTAGTAGCCTCCAGTGATGTGGTAGCCTGAGGTGTGGTGGCAGCCTGAAGCAGGGTGGCAGCTTCCAGTGGGGTGGCGGCCTCCAGTGGGGTGGTGGCCTCCAGTAGGGTGATGGCCTGAGGTTGGGTGGCAGCCTGAAGTGGGGTGGCAGCCTCCAGTGGGGTGGTGGCCTCCAGTGGGGTAGTAGCCTCCAGTGATGTGGCAGCCTGAGGTGTGGTGGCAGCCTGAAGCAGGGTGGCGGCTTCCAGTGGAGTGGCGGCCTCCAGTGGGGTGGTGGCCTCTAGTAGGGTGATGGCCTGAGGTTGGGTGGCAGCCTGAAGTGGGGTGGCGGCTTCCAGTAGGGTGGCGGCCTCCAGTGGGGTTGTGGCCTCCAATGGGGTAGTAGCCTCCAGTGGGGTGGCAGCCTGAAGTGGGGTGGTGGCCTCCAGTGGGGTGGCAGCCTCCAGAGGGATGTCACTCTCTGGTGGGCCATAGGTCTTCAGTGGGGTGGCAGCCTCCAGTGGGGTGGCAGCCTCCAGAGGGGTGTCACTCTCTGGTGGGGCATAGATCTTCAGTGGGGTGGCAGCCTCCAGAGGGGTGTCACTCTCTGGTGGGGCATAGGTCTTCAGTGGGGTGGTGGCCTCCAGTGGGGTGGCAGCCTCCAGAGGGGTGTCAGTCTCCAGTAGGGTGTAGGTCTTCAGTGGGGTGGCAGCCTCCACTGGGGTGGCAGCCTCTGGTGGGATGTCTGTCCCTGCCCTGCATGGCCTCATGTTGTGTTGCCCAGACTGGATCCAAGGGTCTTCCATCATTTGGTGGAGGGTGGGTCTCTGGCTGGGGTCAAGGGTTAGGATCTTTTGGATCAAGGATTTTAATGTAGGGGTAAGGAAAGCAGGTGTTCTATAGGTGCCTCTTAGGATCGATCTTTCCAGTTCATTGAGGTCCTGTCCTATAAATGGGAGGCACCTGGTTGCCATTGAATAGAGGATGATCCCAAGGCTCCAGATTTCTGCCTCTGGTCCCTTGTAGTTCTGGTTTAGGAAAACTTCAGGGGCCAGATAATTGGGGGTCCCACAAATGCCTGAGAATGTCTCACCTTCTCT
>CAUYTI010125290.1:0-56849 GCA_963575145.1 Galago senegalensis
AGAAAAGGGAACACTCCTACACTGCTGGTGGGAATGTAAACTAATACGTTCCTTTTGGAAAGACATCTGGAGAACACTTAGAGAACTAAAAATAGACCTGCCATTTGACCCTGCAATTCCTTTATTAGGTATATTCCCAGATGACAAAAAATTGCATTACAACAAAGATATTTGTATCAGAATGTTTGTTTATTGCAGCCCAATTAATTGCCAGGTCATGGAAGAAGCCCAAGTGCCCATCGATCCATGAATGGATCAACAAACTGTGGTATATGTACACCGTGGAATACTATGCAGCCATTAAGAAAGATGGAGACTTTAAGTCCTTCATGTTCACATGGATGGAGCTGGAGAATGTTCTCCTGAGCAAAGTATCACAAGAATGGAGGAAAAAGTATCCAATGTACACACCCCTATTATGAAACCAATTTGTACCTTTTATATGAAAGCTATAGCCAAATAGCCTAAGAATATGGGGAGGGGGGAAGGAGAAGGGAGGGAAAAGGGTGGAGGGAGGGGGATAGGAGGGATCACTTCTGAGGTTTATCTTACAAGGGTACAAGTGAATCTTTCTAAGAGTAGAATATAAACATCTTAACACAATAACTAAGAAAATGACATGAAGGCTATGTTAACCAGATTGATGAAAATATTTAAAATTGTATATGAAAACACCACACTGTACCCTATGATTGCATTAATGTACATAGTTACCATTCAATAAACAAAAAAAGAATAAATGTGTAAATGAGCCAAGTGGTAACAATGGGGAATAGTGGGGACTGTTGCATACTGCAACATACATCCCCTGTCTTGAGGCATTTAAATGATGACAAAATCTGGGCACTGTGCTGGTAAATAAAACATCTGAAGGACAGGGTGGGCTCTTGTGCTGCTGGACTATAACCTCTACCCTAGGGCAGATAGACCAGCACTGTCTGGTAGAAATATAATGCAAGACTCTTCCATATATAATATCAATTTTCTTTAGTAACTACATTAAAAATAAACATAATCAAGTAAAATTAGTTTTAATAATGCATTTCACTTAATCCAATATTCCAAAATATCACTTCAACATGTAATCGGTATAAAAAATTGTTAATAAGATGGCTTATATGCAAAGCCTTTTAATCATACTAAGTCTTTGAAATCCAAAATGTATTTTATGGCAGGTCTGAAATTTGTCTTTTACCCTTCTTTAAGCTACTTACAGTTTCATGGATACTGGCAGAAGAGATGCTATGCTTAGGTCGGAGATAGAGGACTTTTTTACTCGTTATACAGCAAGCAGCATGAACATCAATGTTTGCATTAGTTCCCCTGTAAAAGGCAGAATTCCAAATGGCCCCAGTGATTCCCTGCCCCTGGTATACACATATCTTCTCCCAGTTATTCATTAAACATAGGGTAACCAGACGTCCAGCTTTTGAACAATTTGTCCCACGTCCCATGGCATTTTTAAAAAGTCCCGATTTTTGGAACCAATGGACGAACAGTGGGGAGAACAGGAAGGGAATATGTGGTTTTGGGCTGCCATGTGGCTATTTCGCCAGAATATGAGTTTTATATTATTTTTTTTAATTTTATAATGTTAAACTGTAATAATTACAAATAATTGTTGAGAAGTAATTATCGAGAACTGCTTATCAAAGTTTGCATTGTTGTCAGGCCCTGCCCTGCCCTGTCCCCCCGCCCCCCTGCCATGTTGTCCCGCTTTACAAATGTTAAAAATCTGGTCACCCTAATTAAATATCATTGTGACAAGATTTTAAAGACAATAATTAAAATCTCAAGTCAGCTGACCTTACAGTAGGAAGACTAAGCAGGTGGGCCTGACCTAATTATGCAGTCTCTTTAAATACGGATCTATAGTTCATAGACAGAGAAGTTAGATTAAAAATGTGGCAGGGATTTGACAGTAAGAAGTTCTCCATTGTTGGCTTGGACATGAAGGGGACCATATGGCAAGGAATGCAAGTGGCCTCTATGAGCTGACCCTACTGGCAGTGAGCAAGGAAAACGGGGACCTCAGTTATACAATTAATGGAATTAAATTCTACCAACAACCCAAGTGAGCTTGAAAGTGGATTTTTCCTCAGAGCCTCTACGTGAGAACACAGCCTAGTGATACTTTAATTTCATCCTTTGAGACCCTGAGCATGGAACTGCTTGTGAGCCACAGAACCATACCTAATAAGTGGACATTATGTTCAGTCGCCAATTTTGTGATAATTTGTTATTCTGTGGTAGAGAACTAATACTCCCCCCATAAGTCTCACGAGGGTCATGTGGAGGGCCCAGATGGGGGCTGCATATGTGGTGGGTTTGTGTCACAGTGGGGAACACTGAGCTTGGGGAACTCATCTTTTTATAGCAAGAAGCAGGCAAATATGCTTTTTGTTCCAGAGGGAGATATTATCCCATCTTTCCAAGTTGCCACCATATTTTACAGCATAGACATAAAAAGTGCCAAATAAATATTATTGAGGAATTGATGGGAAAATTGAGAATTGGGCTCTGTGGACCTTTACCAGTTGATTGATGCTTTCTCTTGACATTTAAATGCTGGTATTGAAGGGGAAATTAGTTAATTAATCTAGCCAGTGCTTAGGTGAGGGATTACTTCAGAGTGGGCTCTTGTCACAAGAGTTATATGTACCTGTCTACTTGGGGGTATTATACTCTAGAGCACTGTTTCTCACCTTTCACCCTCATTATTGCCTCCCCAAATTTTATACCACAGATGTAGTAAATCTATATATGTGCTGTGGTCCTTTGGAAAGCCATAAACCATTATCCTATTTGTTTTTATTTTTGTGTCCTTTGGAGCCATATTACCCCCATTGAGAAGGTATGCTCTAGAGGACTGAATTTATACTTACCAAATTCAGACAGATATTTTATTAAAGGAGAACGATATTTTATTTAAGGGACTCACTTCCTCTGCTGTTTATACAGGGATGCCCTTATGGTGTGTCAGGTGTTCAGAGCAGGGGGACACTGGGTATGTACAGATTAGGATGCAGAGAGCTGGGCTCCTTTACCATCCCTGCCCTGAGTTCATGATATGCATGAGATGTCCACTCTCTTTTCTGTGATCAATGCCCTCTTGTCTGAAGACAGCAGGACAAACACGGAAGCATTTCTGTTTTAGAGCTCCCCTCATTCATTAGTTAACACACCCCAGTTCCAGTGAAAAGCCCCTTTTCTCTCAAGTATTTTGGGAGCCCATAGCTCAGTTTAGTTTTGATAAAGTTACTCTGTCCTTTGGAAGAGTGGGAGGGAAACTTTCTGCTTGGATATATCTGCCCCAGGAAGAATACCATAATCCAAACTTTTCAGGTTAAATTACTTCCTGTTCCTGAAAGTCAGTTGTTAGAGGCATTAGCTCCATGGAATCAAGGTTGCACATCCAGTATCCTCAGAGGCAAAGTTCTTTCCCTCTGTTCTGGAGCCACTGATTTCATCTCTGACTTTAGGCAGTATCTACAAAATGTTAGCTTTAGCTATTAGTAAAATGAGGAACTAGACTTAGTGGTGTCAATAAGTTGGATGAAAACTAGCATTGTTAAAAGCTTTTATGCTCCTTCCTGGGGATATGTTATATACTTTACTTAAAATTATAATTTTAAAATCTTCAGAAAGATTTTATAATCAACTTATAACTTAGATGTGTAATGTTCAGAATATTTGGTCTGTATAATATCCATTTTTGGTATTTGTTGAAATTTGCTGTGCAGCCTAGCATATGATCACGTTTGATTAGTGTTTGATATGTGTCTAAAAAGAATACAGTTTACAAAATTGCCTGAAAAGTCTTGTCTTTAAAGTTTGTTAATTGTGTTGTTGAATCCTTTCTATCATTACCAATTTTCCTACTTGATTTACTCTTTGAAAGGAGTAAATTATCATCTCTTGCCATGGTGCTAAGTTTATTGATTTCTCTTTGAAAGTCCATTAATTTTTGTTTTATATATTTCAAAGTATGTTATTATGTACATAGAAATTTGTAATTGTCTTATTTTCCTAATGAATTTTTCTATTATCATTTTAAAGTCCTCCCTCTTATCTCCAGCAATTCTTGGAATAAATTTCATTGACTCCTATTTCATATCAATATGGTGGTGACACTAGCTTTCTATTAGTTGGTATTTACCTAGAGTGTCTTTTTTCCATTCTTTGACTTTTAATATTTCTATACTCTTATAGTTTAACTATATCTTTTGTTTAGACTGTATAGCTGATGATTTAAAAGGAAATAAGAAAATCTTTACCTTTTTTACTGGAATTTTAGTTCATTCACATTTGTTGGAATTACTAACAAATTCAGATTTACCTCTCCTTAAAATTTGGTTTTCCACTTATTGTGATTTAAAATTGCTTTGTTTTTCTTCTCCATTCCTTTTTTATTCTAAGTTGATCAAGCTTTCTTCATTCTCTTTATTCTAGTGATTCTAAATAGTTTATTTCTGTTCTTTAGAGGTAAACTTAATATTATAGCATGTACACTTGACTTAGAAAGTATCACCTAGAGTTGTGTTGTTCACTTCCAGGGAGTACCAATCATATTGTTTTCTGTATTGTTAAGTGGGTGGACCTTGATATTTACCCATCTTTCAAAAATGCAAGGACCTTAAAACAGTTTAACTTTGATCATTTCTTCCCATCTCCCTATGATTGTCCCCTATTTTAATTCCCTTTTACTTTTATATTCCAAAATAGTTATTATTTTTAATCATTATTGACACATATTGTCATTTATTATGTATATTTACCTATAAGTTTACCAATTTCTTTGGTTACCAATTACTCACCCATAGGTTTACTAATTCCTTTGTTTACCTTTCATTTATCTATTTGCATTTTATTTTTTCTTTCTGGATTCAATTTTTTCCTTCTTGAAGGAAAGCACTTTAGTAGTTCTAGCCTTTTAGTAACATATCAGTTTTGGATTGCCTGAAAAACTCTGGATTTACTCATATGTTTCATATTTTCTCATATATATTATATAAAATATAACAAAAAACATTTTAAATCACTCTTGAGTGCTAGGTTAACTGGGTATAGAATTCTAGGTTCACAGTTATATATTTTTTTCAGCACTTTTAAGCTATTAGTGTTTGTTATTAATTTATTGCCGCTCAGCCTGAAGCCACCATTCTTTGCCATACTTTGTGATGTTGGACCTGAGCTCTGTTGACTACATTTCTTCCTTGCCTGATGACTCAGTGTTAGTTTCTGCCAATAGAGGGCACAAGAGAGACACTGGAAGGCTGAAAAAGGAAGGAACAAGGAACTTCTTTCTTTCGGGTGTCCCGTTTTACAGTTTAACAGTGAACACATTGGGTGCAGGGGTCCTTGTTCATTGTGGTAACCTCCACTCTATTTTTTTGTTACCATATTGTAGAAGTGGCTGTCAGCACTTGTGACTCAGTGGTGGCCAGTTACTTTGCCACCACATCAGCCGGCATCATGTTTCTATGGCAATCGTGCCTTCTCAACAGAAGTCTGAATTTCAGCTTTGCACGACTCTGAGATTTTAATTTTATTTCTTGTTCACTTTTCTCTCAAGGCCAAAGGGTAATAATTTCTTTCTGCAGATGCTACCTCTCTACATCTTTGAGTTTGCTTTGACCATTTTGGTGGTTAACAACTTTTTATTGCTTAATAATTCATTGTAATAATTTTTCATGTTTAAACTACTTGTATGGTTTTGATCTCCTGATTAGACCCTGACTGATAAAATATAATTCTGTTTTTTTTTATTGTGTTGCTATTCAAAAGTATGGTGTTAGCAAAATTTTTGAATAGACACTTTATAAAAGAAGATACACCACTGACCAATAAGTCTGTGAAAAAGTATCTGACATTATCAGTCATCAGAGAAATTCAAATTAAAATTACAATGAAATACCACTGCACTTCCACCAGAATGGCTACAATTAGTAAGAAAAAATTGATGATAGTGAATATTGGCAAAGATGTGTAACAACTGAACTCTTATCTTTTGTTGGGAATGTAAAATTGTACAATAAGATTGGACAAAGGGGCCAGTCTCTTATAAATGTGCACCTACTCTGTGACCCAGAAGTTCCACCCTTAGGTATTTACCAAATGAAATAAAAATATGTTCACAAGAATACTTGTTCAAGAATGTTCATAGCAGTTTTATTCATAATATCCCTAAAACAGAAAGAGGGCAGATGTCCATCAATAGGAGGATGGATAAACAAACTGGTGTATTCATATAATAAAAAAATCACTCAATAATAAAAAAATAATAAATAAGAAAAAAACTACTAACATATGCAACACTGTGAATGGTTCTAAAAATCACTATGCTAGGGGGAAGAAGGCCCATGTAAAAATGTATCATTCCACTTATGTAGCTCTCTAACAGGTAAAACCAATTTATAATAGAAAAAGTCAGAATAGGGGTTGACTTTTTGGGGGAATAGATAGATTTTGATTAGATAGGAACATAAAGGAACTTTCTGGGAGTGATGGTCCTATTCTATATTTGATAGATGTTTGAGTTAACAGCAATAGATTGTATTTATTTCACCCTACAACTAAGAGTAGCACTTCAAGGTTTCTGGCTTCATGGGGGGAGGGGCACGTGTATTTCACATGCTTGCTTCATGTAAACTCAAGGCTTAACCTCCTGTCCCCATGTGGACATTTACACCCAAGTCCTTGCATTATAGAATCTGGCAGCCCTCCCCTGGGCAGCTGCAGTATCAGCTCAGGATTTCTCCTCTCGTATTCAGATCTTCCTTTGTTTGAGGTCTCTGGGAATTTCCCTCACTTTCTTATAAACCCAGATATTGCTTTTAAAAGAATGTTCATTACAATGTATTTAGCATTTTCTAGGTGTTTCATATTGGGAGTGTCTTCAAGTAATCTGATCTCCCATAATACTGGAATAAAAGTTGTGTCAGGCATTTCACATAGGTTATTTTATTAATTCTTTGCAACAGCTCTGTAATATATGTATTATTGTTGCAGGAAATCCAGGAGTAGAAGAATTAGCAGCTTCTCCAGGGCTCACAAGCGAGTAAATGTGATAGAATTGGGAATAGAATTCCCACAATATTTGAATGTCTAGAATTTAGTTCTCTTATGTTGAAAGGGTAGAGAACCCCATTGCTGGCCTGGGAAGTCTACTCTGCATGGGTCAGCAATGTCAGTAAATTAGTCCTGTAACCACCTTACTTCCAGGTGTGCATTGGAGATGCTTTGGGAATTTCTCCTATTGTCATGTCCAGCCTATGAAATGGCTGGAAGAGCAGCACTGGAGGTCTCATGTGGGACCACTCCCAAATGACCTGTTGTTCCCTGACAAGGACACTTAGCCACAGAAGCATGGGACTCCTGTGTCTCATGCTGATTTGTGACTAAGTCTTATTTAAGTCACTTTTTCTTATTCATAAATATGAAAAATGACAAGCTTTATGATTGTCTGTGAAGATAGCTGGAGCGACCAACTGCCCTGGTTTGCCTGGGATAAAGTATTTCCTGGGACAGGGGACTTCCAGTGCTAGGCTTAGGAGACTTCTGGGCAAAGTAGGATGTTAACTTACTTGAAAGATCACTCTGGGGTATTGTTAACCAGATCAGTGCCTGTGGTTTCCAAGAGAGTATGGACCATCCTCTGGTTTCCAGATTTCCTGAGAGATGAAAAGAAGGGGTTTTAATGGTGAGAAGAGGAGTGCAGAGGACAGCAGATTCATTTCAAGGGCATATGGAATAAAGTAAAACTTCATCAGGTATTTCCCAGCTGTTCTGAGTTAGATGATGGAGCAGCTTTGAGGGAAACAGAGCAAGGGGTAAGGGAGCTATGATTCCTAGAGCATGTTCTCCAATGCCAGGCGTTGGGTTAATCCTTAGTCTATCTCATATCATTTAGTTCTGACTGTCACCCTGTGAGGTAGACAATATCATGCCCATTTTTAAGAGGAGAAAACTGAAGCTCTGCAGGTTGAAGTCACTTGCCTAATATTGTAGGTTTGCAAATTATGATGTCTGGCTTCAAACCAGGGGGCCTGACTCTGAAGCTGAGGCCTGTTCTACTTGACCATGGTGAAGGGATGGTGACTACTACTCCTACGATGAGCCCAGACTTAAGGTGTCTGAGTCAAGGAGAAAAGATGAAGTCTTAAGAGACAGGCTCTGAAAACTGCCATGAACCTCGTAAATGACCACTGGTGGGAATTCACAGACAATGTTGTCATTCCAGTGGCTCCATCAGGCCTGAGAAATCAGGGAAGTGGGTGAGAGAGTATGGGGTGCTCTTTGCCAGTATCCCTCTCCCTTTTCTTTTCCTGTCTCCAGTATTCTTCTTACCCACTGTAGGGTTTAGGTAGAATGGTCAGGAACTCTAGGCTTGGAGGTCAAGCTTTCCCATTTCCTTTGGCTGTGCTGTTTCTAAGCAAACATCCAGGCAGCCCTAAGCCTTTCCTGGCTGGGCCTTTTCCCTTGCCATTGGGTGCCTTGCTGTCTTTTCTGAGGCTGTGAGGTGGGTCTATCATGTTCTCACTCATTCATCTTCAGAAAAAACAGCCTTCTTATTGCCTGTCTGCTGATCATAAATGCTGTATCAATATTAAGCATTATTAGGGCATCCTTGCCTAACAAATACATCCTAAGGATCCAGTGATCACGGCTGCTTTTTCAAGGCCTCTCCTAATATTTACCTACCTAGCTTCCTTATATACTCTTAGCTGTGTTTCTCTGAAACAGCTGCATCCAGAACAGAAGGCTCTTTTGTGTAAACTCATAAGTCACCTGTACTTATTTTGTGTATCCAGGGCTGTTATGCTCAGCAGCAAGCTATTTTTTTTTTCAAACAGAACTGGGTGTTTGATATAATAGATTATTACATGTTCAGCATATAAATTACTAGGTCTTAGAAGCAAGAAAATGAGTAATTTTGCCCTGAGGTAATGTAACAGCTACTGTGGAGTCACTAAAATCAATTAAATAGATCACTTATGGTCAAAGCAGAAGTGTGGAATTGCTCCCTGAATAGCATTCAGTAGTCATTCCCTCATTTAATCATTCAACAAACAGGAGTGGAGAATCCTGGGTGAGTTTGAGACATTATGTAGGTCTTGGGCAGCACTACAAACGGGTATAAAGCACACTACCTCAGGAGAACAGAGACTTTACCCAAATCCTTTCTATAGCAAGTTAATTGACATCATTGTGCTCTTTGATCAATAAATGTCTGGGCAAAGGAAGTGGGCTCCCTGAGATTGGACTTGGAACAGAAGGGTGAGGGGTGTGTGTAATCTGCCCAGTTTTGTTTAGGAGGGCATGAAGGGAGGAAGAGGAGGTAACTCTACCCCAAGATGCTGGAGACTCTGCCCCAAGAAGGCCAATTATAACTCACCATGCACTCAGAGCCACTAGACCTGAACATGAAGTCCAGCAGTGTTGCTTATCAGTTGAGTGACTTGGGGCAAGTTATTTAACCTCATTGAGTTCTAGATGTTTGTTATCTGTTAAAATGGGTAATCATAGCACAGTATTTACTCCAGGTTTATCATAATGATTAAAGAAGATATTGTAAGTGAAATGGCTGGCACATAGCAGGCATTCAAAACAAGCCCCCAAACACAGTCCATGAGCTTATCGTACACGTCTGCCTGAAAGAGTCGAGTGCTGCTGGTAACATGGGGATTGTTTCACCTTGCTCCAAAGATCAAAGCTCTGAAGGCCTCATTTCCTCTCATTACTGACCTGTGTCCCAACTAAGAATAGAGACCCTAGTTTTCTTATGGTTTCCAAAGAAGAATCTATTCTTGCAGGAAAGTCATGGAGATCATAGTATTCTCAGTACAGGATAGAAGACCCTGTGCTACCAGGCTTTTTTTCCCCCGGGAAACACTTCATTCTTTGCCAGTGAGAAACTTTTCATTTGCCTCTGTAATTGAAATGGGACCTCTGGGTCATTGGGTGAGTGTTATCTGGCCTGTGAGTCACCCAAGGCAGTTGTCCACTTTTTATCAAGTGAGTCAAGAATATATTGACCCAGGTCGAATGGCATGAGGGGGTGAGAAATTATCTAATGAATCTGAGCACCCCAGCCCTGCCCCTATACCACTTGAGGGGGGGTTACAATGCCCTTCCACACTGATCCCATCCACTCTTCCTTGTCACTTGTGAAACCAGCCTAATGAGAAGGCGTGGACCAAAGTGGACTTCTTTTATTAAAGCACCAATGAGGGAAAGATACTATGAAATATCTCTTTATGTCAGAAACCAAAGTTAAAATAATGTCATACTCTAATAATTAATACTATCAGGCCTGACAGCAGAATATGCTAAATCAATTAGTCTTTAAATGCTTGTGTGTCTTCCAATTATACATTTTTGGTCTAATAGTTGCTTCACTGTGTAGATGAACTGCCTCAATATCCTGCTTACTTTTGCTTGTAAAGATGTGACCTTTGTAGACTAATATGAAATAGAAATACTTTTTCTTCCCTGCCTCCATCTGTAAAATAGAGGGCTTTTTTGAATGACATGTAAAGGAATTTGTGAGGATGAGTTTGATTTGGCTCCATTGACTTTTAGTGGGCATCTTCCCTGTATGGGGAACAGGCCAGTCAAAGAGGAAGGGGACACAGAGACAGAGATGTCTGTCCCTGCCCTCAGGGAACTGACATCTGGGAAAGGAAGGGGCTGCAACAGCTCTGTGTATAGTAAAGGCAGAGAGAGCCTGAGTTGTCAGCATTTTCAAAATGCCTTTAGATGGCGAGGCCTTGGGAAGCAGAGAGGAGGGCAGAGGATGCGGTTCAGACAAAGAAGGCCTCAGAGATGGCTGCTCTCTAGGCTCTTTGAGGGGCCTTGGTACATACAGTTCCTGGAATGTTAGTGACCTATGTATCCCTTTAGTACATTTCTCACCAGCTTAGCCAGTGGATAAGTGCAGAAGGCAAATTTGTACGGTTGGTCTGTCTGACTCCAAAGCCAATGCTTTTGGGCATTGGATCCTAGACCTGCTTGGGACAAAGCAGAATTGCTGGGGGCTACTTTTGAACATGAGAATCCAGGATGTCCCTTCAGGTCATCCCTAGACCCTCAGGGCTGGAGCATGAGGCAGCACTTCTCAAACCTTTTGTGAACAGGAGCTGAACCCTGGAGGACCTTGGTGAAATGCAGATTCAGATTCAGTAGGTCAGGGCAGGGCCTAAGATTCTGTATTTCCCACCAGCCTCCAGGTTATGCTGAAGCTGCTGGTCCCTTGCCCACTCTGAGGTTTCTGAATCTGGAGCCCTGAGGCTTCTGAATCTCTCCAAAGGTTGAGAATCACAGCAGTGATCTCTGTGGTTTCTTGCTCAGGCTTCCTTAGTTAGGGATAACACCTTAGAAGGAGATGCAGAAGGGCAAGAGGAAATCGGGATTGAGCTAGGCCCTGGAGTCCAAGCTACGCCTGAATTTCAAGACAGAAGGGCAGGTAGACAAAGCTGCCTGCTTCAGAGATGTCCTGGAGGCCAAGCCCTGTGGAAGGCAGGGCTGGCGCTGTGATTCCATTGCTGACAGATCCCACACACGAGACCCTCACAAGGACCCACTGATTAAATAAATGTGTTCCCAGGGCAGGAGGAAAATCCCAGGTTTAGAACTAATTTCCTTCGGAGGGTCTCTTCTGCCCTTCCCCAGCACAGACACACATAGGCGTTCTCAGAGGAAATAACCTGGTCCTTTGAAACAAACCCACATGCGGGAAGCACATACAGGCTTTGATAGAAAGATGGTCCTCCTGATTTTCTCTGGTTCCCAGACTAGGGAAATATTATGATGTTCTAGTTTGGTTGAAATGAAACACATTTTAAAGTTGCTTTACAAAAAAAAAAAAAAATAATGGAGAAAGCAGGTAACTGAAGTGAATAGAATTCCTTTCAAGAATTTTAACAATAAATAATTTAAAAAAAAAATCAGGAAATAGCTTCATTGTTTGAGTTTAGATATAATTAAACCATTGATCTGGCCTCATTAGAAAGTGAATTGTTGTCAAAAAAGCAGGTATACTGTGACTGGGTACGGATAGTGGGGAAATGCAGGCTTTAACCAAGTGCATGCTGTTAATTTCTTTATAAAAAGATAAGAATTGGGATTAGCAAGTGGCCTTAATAGGTAGTGTTGCAAATGTCTTCTCATTTTCCTAAGAGCCCCCATCTTGGCAACATTGTGTTGCTTAGGAACTAACAAAAACATGTCTCTCTCTGTGTGTGTTTCT
The DNA here is from genome assembly GCA_963575145.1 of Galago senegalensis. Taxonomy (NCBI): domain Eukaryota; kingdom Metazoa; phylum Chordata; class Mammalia; order Primates; family Galagidae; genus Galago; species Galago senegalensis. Next base: position 12,251 of record CAUYTI010125290.1, read on the forward strand.
CTCTTTCTCTCTTTCTTTTTTTTAATGGTCCCTTTGTGCCCTGATATTTTTCCAAGTTGGCAGCTGTGAGGAAAAACAATGTGATTTGGTTAGATGCAGCCTCCCGCTCTCAAGTCTGGAGCAGAATAGATAAGAACTTGTATGTCAGAATACAAAGTTTACTCAGCACCAGTCAAAAGCTTTTGATGTTGCCTGCCCAATCTGGCCTCGCATCTTTGAAGTTCTATTACCCGTGCTAGGGCTCTGTCAATAAGAAACAGACCTTTCTTTCCCCTGCTAGTTAAAACATCTGCCTCCTGGAAACGCCCCGCATTAAAGCAGGCCACAATAGTTCCAGGGCTAATAGACACCTGGGGTTTGCCACGTTAGTAACATGAAGAGAAATGTTTAAGGAATGGAATCTATTTAAGAAAACCCTCAAGGATACAGGGGTGATGATTTTTCCCCCCCTTCCAGGATTATAGGGAAAAAGATTTGGCTTGCTTGGAGCTGTCATAAGCAGCTGACCAGGGCCGCCTCTTCCTGAGAATGTTTATTCAGTACTGTGTATTCATGTTAAAAGTCACATGTGATCTGAGCTCTTTATCTGGTGCATTAGCCATTTCTCAGTGAAAAGGAGTGGGGAAACGGGCTCCTTGGTTTGTAGTGTCACCCTTTGCAACATCATTTAAACTGCTTGGCAAATGGCTTATTGGTCAAAGAACATAGCTTTTTCCTGGGACGAAACCCAGTTACTGACTGCTGAAACCTATGGCTATCAGAAATGATATCAAGATGTGCTTCTGTTGCTGTATGGTGGTGCCCTTTGAAGGGATACAGAGGTAGCGATGGGAGAGTCTTTGTTCCTGGAAATGAAAGCATCTCAACAGTAGACTGTAGGAAGGGCCCGGTTCCATGCCCCAAACTCTAGTTTGCAACAAAGGTCTTCATCTCAGAGACTCATCATTCTCGAAGGAATGATGGTGATGGGCAGGTAGCCAGACAGGCAGACAGATAGGGACCAATGGCTGCTAGACCAAGGTGGCCAGCGTGAGCCCTGACTCTGTGGCCCTAGGTCTGCTGCGGCATCATTTGTCAGAAGAGTGAACAGTGAAAGTCAGAAGGAAAAAGAACGTAGACTCACACCTCAGGAAATCTTCGCCAAAATGCTGAGCTCCTTATGGAGGTGGCAGAGAAAAGGCAAGCCGGCGTGTCATAGATCAGGCAGATAAGTTGTTCTAGGGTCGTGTGAGCAACCTTCTTCTGTACATTTTTCCTGCCTTCATGGTATCTCTCATCTTTCCCAACACCTAAGTTCAGTGCCCTCAGACTCTTTTTGTTCTCCTTTTTCTTTCTACCTCCTGTCAGGTAAGGATCTGATTCGCTTACCCATTCTAAGAATAAATAACTGGAAATTATCCATTGATTATTCCTCCTAAGATTTTCATTTGAGGAGAAGACAAAATGAAGTCAAAGAAATGAGTCTGTAATGGTGGAATTTTAGATGTTGATGGGATAGAAGAAAGTCACTGCTCTAAAATTACACCCTCAAGGGTCTCTACTAGCCTTGCTGAGGAAAAACAAAGCCCTTTCCTTCAGGAAGCTTGCAATCTATGGTAAGGAAGAAAGCACAAAAGATGTAAGAATTCTCATATGAAACATTTATAGGACAAACCAGGGCATGGTTTGTCATATTGTTATACAAATAGGAAAAGGTAAATGATGAGGAGGGGCCGGGAAGGCTTGATCGTGTCTCCCTGGCTCATGATGTGAGCAGTTCAGACTCAGATTTTAGGGATGTGCTAATATGGCAGGAAGTCTGAGGCCCTAGAAGTGGAATGTGGGCTGACCTGGTGTCAGAGTCGGACAAGCTATGTGAGGAAGGTGGATGAGGGAAGGAAGAAAAGGCCCTGATCACCGTGCCCAGGTGTGGGCTGGTGTGACCAGGTAAGTCACTGTGGGCTCCTTCCCAGAGAGGAGCATGACAGCGGCCATGTCTGGTGTGACCATAGGCTGGATTGGAGGAGGTAAGGTGCAGGATGAAGGCCGGGAGACTGGTTGAGGAAGGTATGGGAGGGTGAGGTGGTTGGGAGGAAGGTATGAGGTGAGGTGGTTGGGAGCTCAGCTTTATAGAGTGACTTCCACTTAACCCTCAGCTCTGCCATCCTGTATCTGGGTGACCTTGGGCAGGTTATTTAACCTCTTCAAGTTACAAAACTCTACTCTCTAAGAGGGAGAGGATCCTAGGACTATCTGTCAGGATTCTTATGATGAGTTATATATATACACACACAGGCTCCCCAAAAGGTGTATGCACATTTAAGAAAGTAAAAAAAAGTATTAAAATTGTAATACTTAATATATGCTATTAATAAAAGATGAATACAAGTCATATTTGACTTCTGCAAGTGTTTACTATCAGTGTCTGGGCCCTATACAATAATAACAAATAATATAAATAAAACCATAATACAGTATAAGAACTATTTGCATATTATTTGCATGGCATTATGGCAGACTACTGATCGAGCAACATTGACCAAAGAGTCACTTGCTGTTTCAATTTCTTCCCAAAGCACCACCAGTGTAACCAGTTTTCTATGATTCACCACATCCTTTAAGGGCCCCAGAGGTAGAAGTCAAGGGGTGTTAAGTTAGGAGAATGTGGGGGAGACTCACTAGCACCTCTTTATCCTATCATTGTCCTGGCAATGGGGTCAGCTCTCGTGTCTTGGTGCTTGTAATAATCTTGGGATGAAAAACTTCCAGTCTGCTTTTTGTTTTATTCATTTTTATTTATTTATTTATTTTGCGACAGAGTCTCACTATGTTGCCCTCAGTTGAGTGCTGTGGTATCATAGCTCACAGCAACCTCATACTCTTGGTCTTAAGTGATTCTTTTGTCTCAGCCTCCCAATTAGCTGGGACTACAGGCTCCTGCCACAATGCCTGGCTATTTTTGTTGTTGTTGTTGTTGTAGTTGTTGTTTAGCTGGCCTGGGCAGGATTAGAAGCCACTAGCCCTGGTGCATGTGGCCAGTGCCCTAACCACTGAGCATAAGCTCTAAGCCCCATTTTGCTGTTGTAAGAACCCGTCATATTCTTGTTCTGCTAACTCCTTTTTCATGTGCACACTGTTTGGTAGACTTCTCTGGTGAGCCTGTGAACTATTCCTACACCAGAGCAGAAGAAGCAGGACTTGCTGCTGTACGAGGCCTCTCAGATCTTCCCCTGTGCACGTCACACATAGCACTGTGCGTCTCACTTTTACCACGAATGTGTGCCATTGTCAGGCGTGTTGGAGGTCCTGTTTCACAGTCACACCTCCACTGTCATTGTACTTCCTTAGCATTCTCGAATTTCACATAGCACTTCAAAATGGTCTTGTGCTCCTCAAATGACAAGCATGCTTCTACCTCTTTCTTTGACTGTCTTGCCTGTCCCATGGTGGTACATTCATTTGATTAATGCCATTTTTGGAGCAAATATCTTACTACATGTTGCTACCATACTTCAATACAATTTCAAAAAGTAATACTAGATTACATTTCTTAAAATGTGTGTACATTTTTTGGCACCCTCGGTTTATGTGTATATATAGCTTTCTCCTTTATTAAATTACATGCGTGTGTACTGTTGTGTGAAGCCCCTTGATCTGGGCCTGGCACATGGTACTGGCTATGTCAGTGTTAGCATTTATAGCTGTTATTTAAGAATGAGGAGAGGAAACATCTACCCTCTGTGTCCACCAGGGGTGATAGTGGTGAAACAGCCAGTAAGATCTGCAAAGGGTCTTCCTATGGCATCTGGGGTCTGGCTGAGGGGGGCAGGCCCCCAGAAGCATATGCACCCTTTGCCCTTGTCAACAAACACCTTTAGCTCATTTCATTCTTCAGATAACTTGTTGAGGAATTTAACACCAAGCTCAGAAGGAGGCTGCAATCTTCTGTTCTGTCCTCACATTTCCACTTAGGGAAAAAGAAGTGGGCTTGACCTGCAGTTAGCACAAAGAAATACAAGTTGCAGAAGGCATTTCCCAAGAGCGAAACGAGGACCATTTGATCTTCCATTCCCACAATGGAAATGGATTGCCAGTACCTCTGAACTGGTGTGTGGGGGGCCCTGTTAAAGGGGATGGTGGTGTGTAGGGGAGCTGGATTGTCTCACACGTACAGTCCATCCTCAGTACCCATAAGGTTCCTCATCTATGAATTCAACCAACTAGATGGAAAATATTTGAAAAAGGCTTGGTGTCCTTGGCACCCTGGTTATGGCGCCAGCCACATATACTGAGGGTGGCAGGTCTGATCCTGGCCTGGGCCAGCTAACCAACTGCAACAACAACAACAGAAAAAAATAGTCGGGCATCGTGGTGGGCACCTGTAGTCCAGCTACTTGGGAGGCTGAGGCAAGAGAATTGCTTAAGCCCAAGAGTTTGAGGGTGCATGAGCAGTGATGCCACAGTACTCTACTGAGGGCAACATAGTGAGACTCTGTCTCAAAAAAAAAAAAAAAGAAAATATTTGGAAAAAAAAGAAAAAGAACTATACAATAACAAAATAGTATAAATAAAATCACAATACAGTCTAAGAACTATTTGCATAGTCTTTGCATGGTATTACATATTGTTAGTGTCCTAGAGCTGATTCAAAGTCCAGGCTTACTTCATTATAGTGCATGGCACTTTCTTGTGCTTCCTGAAATTATATTTTCTACGAATTGAAGTTTATGGCAACCCTGTGACGAATAGGTCCACTGGCACCATTTTCCTAACAATACACACTCACTTCATGTCTCTGTGTCACATTTTGGTAATTGTTACAATATTTAGAGTTTTTAAATTATTATCATATATGTTATGATGATAAGTGATCAGTGACCTTTGATATTGCTATTGTAATTATTTTAGAGTACCATGAATCGTGCCCATCTAAGATGGTGAACGGTGATAAAAGTTTGTGTTCTGACTGCTCCATTGACTGGCTGTTCCTCCATCTATCTCCCTCTCCCTGGGCCTCTCTATTCTCTGAGACACAACGATATTAAATTAGGCCAGTTAACAAACAGACAGTGGCCTCCAAGTGTTCATGTAAACTGAAGAGTCACATGTCTTTCACTTTTAAATCAAAAGGTAGAAATGATTAAGCTTAGTAAGGAAGGCACGTCCAAAGCTGAGATAGGCCGAAGTCTAGGTCTCTTGTACCAGTTAGTCATGTGAATGCAAAAGAAAAGTCCTTGAAGGAAATAAAAAAATGCTTCTCCAGTGAACACAAGAATGATAAAAAAGCAAACCAGCCTATTGCTGATAAGGAGAAAGTTTGGGTGACCGAGATAGAAGATCAAATTGTTGTAAAATTCCTTTAAGCCAAAGTCTAATTCAGAGGAAGGCCCTAACTCTTTTCAATTCTATGAAGGCTGCAGAAGAAAAGTTGGAAGCTAGCAGAGGTCAGTTCATGAGATTTCTGGAAGAAAGCCATCTACCTAACATACAAGTGCAAATGATGGAGAAGCTGCCCCAAGTTATCCAGAAGATCTAGCTAAGATCATTAATGAAGGTGACTACATTAAACAATAGTTTCCCCATGGACAAGATACTCTTCTATTTGAAGAAGATTCCATCTAGGATGTTCACAGATGGAGAGAAGAAGTCCATGCCTGGCTTCAAAGCTTCAGAGACAGCCTGACTCTAGTTAGGGCCTAATGCAGCCAGTGACTTTAAGGGGAAGTGAATGGTCATTGACCATTCCAAAAATCACAGGGCCCTAAAGTTGGTAATGTTAAATTTATTCTGTGTCTGTTCCTTTTCTTTCTTCTTATTAAGTTATATACACATATATCATGAATACATTTATGCATTTGTGGGGTACAATGTGTTTTTTTTTATACAATTTGGAATGGTTACATCGAGCTAATTAATATAGCTTTCACCTCATTTATTTAATTACTGTGTTAAGGCATTCATGTTCTACACTTGGTAGATTTGACTTGTACCCTTACAATATGCTTTCAATGGAACAATAAATCCTGGATGACAGCACATATTTTTATAGCATTTATAGCATGATTTACTGAATTTTTAAATCCAGTGTTGAAGCCTAATGCTTAGGAAAAAAGATTTCTTTCAAAATATGACTGCTCATTGACAATGTACCTGATCGTCCAAGAGCTCTGAGGGGGGTGTACAAGGAGATAAATGTTATTCTCATGTCTGCTAACACAGCGTCCATTCTATATCCCATGGGTCAAGAAGTAATTTCAAGTTTCAAGTCTTCTTATTTAAGAAATACACTTCAAAAAGCTATAGCTGCCACAGACAGCAACTCCTCTGATGGATCTGGCAAAGTAAACTGAAAATCTTCTGAAAAGGATTCACCATTCCCCATGCCGTTAAGAACATTTGAAAATCTCCTTGAAAGGACTCAGCATCCTGGATACCATGAGGCACCTACATGACTTATGGGAGGAGGTCAAAATAGCAACATTAAGAGGAGTTTGGAAGGAGTGGATTCCCACCCTGTGGATGACTTTGAGAAGTCCAAGGCTTCAGTGGAAGAAGTAACTACACATTGGTGGAAATAGCAAGAAATTAGTATTAGAAGTAGAGCCTGCTGATAGGACTGAATGGCTGAATCTCATGATAAAGCTTGAATGAATGAGGATTTATTTCTTATGGCTGAGCAAAGAAAGTGGTTTCTTGAGATAGAATCAACTTCTGCTGAAGATGCTGTGAACATTGTTAAAATAACAACAAAGGATATAGAATATTCTATAAACTTAGTTGATTAAGCTACAGTAGAGTCTGAGAAGATTGACTCCAATTCTGAAAAAAGTTCTACTCTGGGTAAAATGGCATCAAACAGCATCACGTGTTACAGAAAAATATTTTGTGAAAAGAAGAGTCAGTTGATGTGACAAATCTCATCAGTTGTCTTATTTTAAGAAATTGCCACAGCCACTCCAACCCCCTTCAGCACCCATCACTCTGATCAGTCAGCAGCCATCTACGTGGAGACAAGACCTGCCATTGTTTTTCAAGACTTAATGCTATTGCACACTTAGACTACATTATAGTGTAAAAATAACTTTTATATGCACCGAGGAATCAAAACAATTCTTGTAACTTGCTTTATTGTAATATTTGCTTTATTGTGGCACTCTGTACACCAAATCTGCAATATCACCAAGGTACACATGGGAGGGTGTGTGCAGGTTTCATGCAAATACTACACCATTTTATGCAAGTGACTTGAACATTTGTGGATTTTGATATCCATGGGGGTTTTGGAAACAATGCCATGTGGGTACCAAGAGAAGACTGTATATGTCTGGGCTATCTTTCCCATGGCAGGGCACGGTGACACAGGCCTGGAGAATATAGATTTGGCACCTGAAAATTTCACTTTCTGCTCACAGCTCCAAAGTATCAAAATGGCAGGAGTTCAAGTGATACCCTCTGGGAGACACAGCCTCGTGGGAGCCACTTCTTGGCTGCCTTTGACCCTTCTCTTTCTCAACATATTTTTTTTCAATGTTGTATTTTGCCTTATTTTTTAGGCAGAGTTTATCATTTGCCCCTTTCTGCACTATTTTGGTTCCCAAGACATGGCCTCTTGTGGAGCCGAAACATCCAGGAAAAGGATTCATTTATCTAAGGAAGGAAATGAGGTACTTTGGTACAATTGTCCGAGATGGAAAGCTTAACTTCACCAACAGCGCCAATGTGGGAAGGTCTGACTATGTTTGCTGAATAGCAAGTGCTGTTTGGCTGAATGGTCAAGTCCATGCAAGATAGGTAGCAATTTGTACCCATTCTTGTTTATTCTTAGAAACAAGTCAAGATAGGAATTTATCCCGTTTTATAGACACCAAGTTACTGAAAGCATAAGTAACTGGTCCAAGGTCACACAGCTACAGTTAGACCCTCCAAATTTTCCTCCCCACTGTGTCTCATATAGGGAAATAGTCAGGGTGAGTCTGGAAAGATACAGTTGTGGCAAGATTAAGAAAAGCCTTGAATGGTCAATATTCTCCATTCTGATGAAGCAGCAGAAGTTTTTGAGTCGGGGGGTGAAGTGGCCAGAGGTCTGTTTTAGAGATGCTGGTGGGTAGGAGGACTTAGTAGAGAGCGGAAGATGGTGCAGAAGCAAAACCCAGACCCATCCCAGGGCCCTGGGTTGTTGGAGGGGCAGAGAGAGCACCACAGGCCTGGAGGGGACTGCGGAGCTGAAACAACAGAAGAGGGCTGGGAGCTGAGGGACAAGGGGGCGGAAGGAAGGAAAGAAGGAGAATGGTGTCAAGATCCCCTGCAGCCCGGAGAAGCGCTCCACCCACAGGGACAAGGCAGCCACAAGATCCCCTGCAGCCTGGAGAAGTGCTCAGCCCACAGGGACAAGGCAGCCACAAGATCCCCTGCAGCCTGGGGAAGCGCTCCACCCACAGGGACAAGGCAGCCACAAGATCCCCTGCAGCCTGGAGAAGCGCTCCGCCCACAGGGACAAGGCAGCCAGCAAGGACTGTGCTCCAGCCCCGGGGCTCATTTCAAGGAGGTTCTTGTTTTCTCTCCAGGATGGGGTTTGTAGAGAGCAAAGTGAGAAAAAAGAAAAAGAAAACCACAAACACAGTCAATGTGGACAGCTCTGAGCCGGGAGGCCATGTTTTTTTTGGGGATCACTGTCCAGTGCTGTTGTGCCCAGAGAAGGAAGCTCAGGCTTCTCGGCTTGGGTTTTTGGTTGGGTTTCCTTGAAGCAGCATCTGAGATGGAGATTCTCACACAAGTGTGTTCTGAGCCCCTAAGGGGTCAGGTGAGGGAGGCAGGGTAGGGCAGAAGAAACCAGATAAAGCTGATGTTTCAGGAGGCCTGCAGCGTCTGCCAGATCCAGGGAGAGCTCTGGAGCTGGGCTGCACACTGAGCATGTTCCCTTAGAGGCAAGGGGCGTGGGCCTACTGCTGCAGTGGGGGTGCCCACTGGGGCAGGTCTTCACCCTGCCCTGTGGGGGCATCTCCAGGTGAGGTGGCTCCAATCAGCCAATGACAATCTTTAGAAAAGGGTGCCAGTGGAGTGCCTCAAAGCCACCGCTGCCGCAGGTGGGGATGGGAGGCCTGCCCCGTGAGGGGTGTCTATGTCCTTTGAAGAGTCTTTGCCTTACTCTGCCCACCTGTGCTCCGGCCTTCAGTGTCACCGCCAAGCCCTTGCCTTCCCGGCATTCCTGTACTTCCAGGCTTCTGGGCCTTCCCACTGTGCTGCCGGGCTCGCCCCTTCTGGTCCTCCTCATTTCAGATGCTGGGAAATGTCATTTTTTCTCTGGGGCCTTGGTCACGTCTCCCAGGTTAAGAGCTGACCTGCACTTCTTCTGTGACCACAGCATTTTGTGCCTACCTATTGACATAGCATTACACAATATTACTTTTAATAGATATTTTCAAATGTATTGATGTTCCTCATAAACTTTGGGTTCTTGGAAGGCAGAAACACCTTTTTATTTAGTTATTTTGCTGCAGTTCTTTGCCTGGGGCTGGGTTTGAACCCACCACCTCCTGTATATGGGGCCGGTGCTACTCCTTGAGCCACAGGCACTGCCCCAGAAACACATTTTAAAAAATTCATTTTTGAACACCCAAATGGCTACCCTGTATGCATGGCACACATTCTAAAGATATGCTAAATAAGAATGTACTGAGTACATGAATGAAGGTGTTGCAACTGAAAGATAAAGGAGACCCCTCCCCCCATTTCTCGAATAGGTTGCTACCTGTTTGGGTGGTTCAGGGTAAGAGCTTAATCCCTCCACGTGATAACTCACTTTCTGTGAAATGTGAGAGCCCATGGACATTCCCTGCTAAGCTCTGTTCTCCAGTGGCTTGGGGAACCTCCTGCCAAACAAAAATGAAACCCAAGCAAAGATGGCCCCTCCCGTTTGCCCAAAATACCTACAAACCTTGCCAACTGTGTGTGATCTTACCGTTGTCCTGTGGTAGCCAGGATCGCATTTTCTATGGTGAAATGTCCTTAAAACACCAAGAACATTTACAAATTGGTATGACTATTTAAACTCTGACATTTACTTCTTTATTTAAAAAGACAGCTTTATAGAACCATCGAGTGCTGCTGGATTATTGAAGTAGGAAGGATGGTTTTGGTGTGAGAGACACAGTGAAATACTGGCAACCACTCTGGACTGGGAAGAATAGGGAACAGAAAAGTTAAGTAATTTGGCCAAGGCCTCATAGCTAATACGTGATGGAGTTTTTTTAAACTTTCAAAGCTATGTGAAAATCAATTTTATTGAATTATAATTTACATAAAAATGCAGTCATTTAAAATGTACAATCTGATGAGGTTTGAAAAAACTGACACACTTTTGTATTAAAAATATACCACTAAGATAAAAAAAAACAGAACCTTTTCATCACCCGCTAAGGTTCCCTCAAACCCCACAGCAGTCAATACATCTGCTTTCTACCATGAGAGATTTATTGGGCTTGTTCTAGAATTTCATTTAAGAAGAATTCTACACTATCTTGTCTTACGTCTGGGTTTTTTCCACTTAGCATATTGCTTTTGAGATTCCTCCTGGTTGCGTTCATCACTAGTTTGTTTTTCTTGCTGAGTAGTACTCCAGTGTGTGGGTGTTCACATTTGTTCACTCACTCGTCTGGGGTGGACTTTGAGTTGTTTCCAGTTCTGGGGATATTGTGAATAAAGCTACTATGAATGTTTGTGTACAAGTCTTTGGGTAGACACGCTTTCATTTCTCTTGGGTAAATACCCCAAAGTAAAATCATCAGGGTATATAATAAGTGTTTAGTTTAATGAGAAACCGTCCAGCTGCTTTTTAAGGTAGTTGAGTCCTGTAGCATTGCAAGCAGGGCATGAGGTTTCAAATTGTAGAACTTGGTTCTGAGCTCTCAGACTTGGAGTCCATCTGGCCAGTAAGCCCAGGTCCTTTCTGCCAGGTACACTCACATTTTGTAAATTTGGATGCTCAGAGTTGGCATATTCCCACATCTGAGTGTATGTAAGAATAATCCAGGAAGCTCATTAAAATAGATTCCAGGACCCCAGCCCCAGACTACCTGATTCAGTCGGTCTGGGAGGAAAGCTTAGGAATTTGCATCTTTAACAAATACCCCAGAGGTTTGGGAAACCGGGGGTCCATAGAACACTCTTTGAGAAACTGTGCTATGTGGTTCACCAGATTTTCCAGGGAAAATCCCCCCAAATAGGGACATCTGGTATTCTAACAGGGAAATGGCTACAGATAACGAATGCCAACATCTGGCTTGCCCAGCTGTTTCTATGTCACCATTATCTATGGATGCTCTGGATATGGGGACAAATGACATTGAAAGGTGGATAATTCCTACATCTTTCTGAAGTGCCTTTGAAATGTATGCTTACCCCTATTTTTTCCCTAATATTGTGCTCTAAGAATTCATTTCAAGCAAACAGGGAGATTACCTTTTGAGAAGAAAACCCAGGGATTTGTGGGAAACTGCTTAATTTTCCTTGCTGTCAATTTTTTCCAGGACAGCAACTACATGCTTTGGAAAGATGAATGAGGGGTGGTGCCTGTGGCTCAAAGCAGTAGGGTGCCGGCCCTATATGCCAGAGGTGGTGCATTCAAACCCAGCCCTGGCCAAAAACTGCAAAAAAAAAAAAAAAAGAAAAGATGACTGGGTCTCAGGGCTTTGTGCATATGAATCTCCCAGGGCATGTGTTTTTATGGATATTTGGGGGTGGTGGTGCTCCTACCAGGAAACTACATTTAAGTAACATCCCAATTACTGCTGATAATGGTGGTGGGCCACAGACCACAGTTGAGAAACACTGAAACAGACCATTCTCTCACTCTCTCTCCAGGGCAGAAGGAAACGGTCAGCTCTCTGGGTTCTAAACCTTTATAGAGAAAACAAACAGAAGGTGGGAAGTTTTTTTTTATTCATAACTTTCATAGTTAGTATTAGGGTATGCTGAGTAAGAAATTGGGCCTTAGAAGCAGCTCTGAATTTGAACTTCAGGTGCACCATCTACTAGCTCTGTAACCTCGGGCTATTTGCACAGCGTCCTAAACCTCAGTTGTCCCATCTGTAAAATGGCAATGGTAACTTAATTTCCCCTCTTTCATTTCCAGTGGCTGTGGAGACTGAGATCCTGCCCAGAGCCTGGCACACGCTGGTCCTCTGTCAATCAGGTATTGGGGGTGTTGTGACCTGCTCTCTTCCTCCTGCCCTGTGTCAGCCTGTAGCTGTGGCTGTGACTTCCAATCACGGAGACTTTCTCTTTGCAGAGCCTGGTCTTAGGAATCGCATGGGGGTTGGCCTTTCTCCACACCAAGAAGGGAGTGCTTGGGTAAAACATTTGTCCCACATTCTCAAGGGAATAAAAAGTGTCCCACCCCCAGTAAATCCCTCAGCCCATTTTCCCAGTGAGCCAGAGCTTATTGCTACTTGTCACTTCTTATCTGATCTCCAAATAACAGAAAGGCAACTCCTGCCCAGTCTGAAGGTCTGATCCCAAGTGACCTTCAGACACCCAGGTGTGTGAATGTGTGAGAACAGGGGAGGCAGGCAGGTGCAAAGAATCTGTATTCTTGAATCTGTGTTTCCCTAGCCTGGCTTCACCCCCTGGATGGTGTTCTGCCTCTCTCTGGCCCCCTCCAGGGACCTCCCACATCTGGGTGAACATGGTGTGTACCCTCTTGAGGTCTCCCAACTCCAGGAGACTGTCTGCAAGTGGGGCGGGCAATCAGCGCATTTCTCTACCCAGGCACTTGGCATGAATCAATTTGCCTTTTGCAAAGGGTTCCATGCAAACCAAGAGTGGGTGCCCTGGATGATCTTCAGATAAGGAGTCTGTGTTTTCTTAGGGTTTCTCAGCCTCAGGTAGAGAGGGCACATGCTGACTTGAAGGCAAGGGGTCCCACCCTCAGGACGCCACTCCACCCTCCTCCATTCCCCAGATCCCACCCCTTAGCTTAGGTTCCTTTCTTGACAGTCACATCCGGTCTCTCCAGGAGAGTAATCTTTCTTTGGAATTCTTTGCTCCTGCTCTGAAGTGCATTCCCCTCCTCTCCCTCCCCTCTGCCATCCACGGTGACCTTGGCATGTCTGCCAACACTCAACATCGTGAGGCTTTATAAACCTCATATCTCAGAAGGGGCTGACATTACATTACAAGAGGATCTGTAAACCTCCCCGGGATGACTGATGTCTTTTTTAAACAACAGACCAAGACTTCATTTAAATTAGTAACATGGAGATTAGAGGCGCTCTCTCAGCCCCTGGCTCGGCCACACCGGGACGCTGGGAATATCAGTCACATGAAAGCTGTTAAGTTTGAGATGGAAATAAATCTGGGAGCCTGTAAAAACTGTCAGCAGGTCAGGGAAGTTTATGAACTCTTGCTGTATCTAATCATAAATCATCAGAATAAGCTAAAACTGAGAAGAAAAATGTCCTCTTTTGTAATCTAATGCTGTCTGTTAGGGCAATAAAACTCAAATGAAATGCATGCATTGCAATTTTTAGCTGATACTTTACATTATTAGCAAAGTGAAGGAAGAGACTCCAACTTAAAAGAGTGAGACAGATGAGGGGAAGGGCACATTCTTCCAGAGCTCCCAGTTCTTAATCCTCTGGTTTCACGGCTCTGTCCTCCCTTCCTGCCTTTTCAGGCCTCAAAACAAGGAAGTAGGTGATACGAATCCCAGGCACTTGGGTGCTAAGTGGCAGATGGCGAGAGTGTCCTGGTGGTGGCCTTGAGATGGGTCACATGGCCTAGTCTCCACTCCCCGTGGGGTTCCCACGCTGGCCTTATTGACCCAGTTCACATTCCCACACTTTGGGGCTGCCTTGTTCTCATTAGCCTGGACAAGTGCCCTCACTCCCCAAGCCTTTTGGGGTGACTCACTTTCAAGTGGGGGTGTTCAGATACTCCTTTGTATCCCTGGAAACCTTTGGCAATAACTCGCCTATCCGGCACCTTTCTCCCCATGGCTGCCAGGTTTGGTGTTAAGAATTATATTTTCCCTGTATGTTTTCTAGGACTTGCCCAGGTGTTGACAGAGCCCCCAGCAGGCATGGAAGTTGGGTGAGGAGCAGGGTTGTTTCGTCTCTATCGATTATTTATTGAGTGCCAGGTCTGTGCTGGGTGCCAGAGACCCAAAGTCAAATGAGCCAATGCTTCATGAGAGGGTGGAGATGGAGAGGAAGGCAGGGCAGCCCTGGATTCCTGTTTATATACCAAGGCTAGCTTCTGGTTTGCTGCGGCCGCCAGCTATCTTTCCAAACTCTGGGAAAGTAGGAAGGGCTAGAGAGGGAGCCAGGCGGGAGGCATAGAGAGGCTGGAAAGATCCCTTCAAGAAGATGAAAGATTTTCATGAGGTGGAAAGTGAGCTACTACCATCCTTGTGTGCAGATAACTCTGAAGAGAAACAGGCCTAACTAATGCTTTGGCCATCATACGCATGAGAATATTTGAAAAATATAAAATGAATGAATTAAATGAATTTAAGGGAAAGCAGCTGAAACTTTGATTGGCTATGTGGTAGAACTTTCTGATTTTTAAGACTTTCAAAAAATAGGAATAGGGAGACCCAGGGAGTCTGAGAAGATTCTAGCCTTGAAGATGATCCAGAAAATATTAATTATCTATTGATAGGGGGCTAGATATCCTCCAGCCAAGGCAAAAATCCAAGCAAGCTAATCCCTGGAAGGCCCTTTAAGCATTTTCCTCCTTTTTTTTTTTTTAAAGACAGAGTCTTACTCTGTCACCCTGGATAGAGTATTGTGGCATCATAGTTCACAGCAACCTCAAACTCTTGACCTCAAATGATCCTAAGTCATCCTAAGAGATTTTTTTTTTTTTGTATTTTTGGTAGGGACAGGGTTTCGCTCTTGCTTAGGCTGGTCTCTCCAATTACTGAGTTCAAGCTATCCACCTATTCGGCCTCCCAGCGTGCTAGGATTACAAACGTGAGCCACCTTGCCTGCTCTCAAGGATTCCCTTTTTACCCTCATCTCAGTGAATTTTAAGTTGGGAAACCACCAATATGGTGATGCCCTAGTCTGTTCCTGCTGCTAGAACAGCGTTCCTTAGACTGGGTTCCCAAACAACAGAAATGTAATGCTCACCATTCTGGAGGCTGGGAAGTCTGGTTCAATGCCTCGGCAGATTTGGTGTCTGGTAAGGGCCTGCCCTCACACATGGCACTATCTATGTGCCCTCATGTGGTAGAGGAGCCAATGAGCTCCCTCAGGTTTCTTCTGTAAGAGCTCTAATCCCATTCATGAGGATGGATCCTCGTGACGTAATGACACCCTGAAGTTTCTACCTCTTCATAATATCACGTTGGGCGTTAAGTTACAACACAGAATTTAGGGGATGCCAACATTCAGACCATGGCAGATGGTGACATCTCCTGCATGCTCCCCAAGCAGCATCTCCTGGCTTCTAGTCACTGACACTGTTCTCCTTCCCCCCATGGAAATGGTAGAAAGGGCAGGTCCTTCTGTAGGACATAGGGGAGCCTTGGCTTGGGGTAGGAGTTAGCATGGTGGTGGTCACCTCCATCAGCTCTCATGTTGGAGGACACTCACATGCCTGGTAAAGAGTGAATGTCTCAGGGTAGGAGTAAACAGAAGGGGAGGGCAATTCAGAGGCAGGCAGGGTTTTTGCAGATCTATCAGGGCACAGTGGAGGTGCTTCTGGAGGAACATCCCTTACAGAAGAGGAGGGAGGCAGTGGGAGACCTCAGCAGAAGCTCAACTGATCCAGAAACCTCCTTCCCTGGTGGCTCACGAGCCTTGACCAGTAAACACAGACCTGAGTCATCTGCAGGCTCTGAGGAGACCTGGGGGCCTGAACTGTCCTTTCCTATACTTGTTTGACTCTAGGTGTGTCCTGTAGGCAGCATATACCTTAGAAGGCAAAACTCAAAGGAAAATTTACCTTTATGGCTATGCCTCCATTTCCCATAAACGTCCAGGTATAGTTTAGCCTGTTGATAGACCTGGGAAGAGGGTTGGTTGGTCAAGGACTCTTCCTTTTATACCTAGAGAAACAGAAACGTACTTAAGACCAGCGAATCAGTGCCACAGGCCTGCCTCCTAGCTAGGTCTCTTTGCTCCCATTTCATTCTGTTTTCTGTTACACTATGCCACCCGTTAACCTTCTACAGTTCTGTTGATTGTGAATGATTGAGAGATGAAAAACGGAAATTGTCCCTGCCACCCAGAGGCTAGAGGTTATCAGGCTATGGACTAAAAGATGGGGAGTAGGATGGAATTCACATGTGTTTTGTGGGTATGTGTTTTTGCCTTAATCTTGTGATAAGCTCACTCTCTCTCTGTGTGTGTGTGCGTGTGTGTGTGTGTGAGAGAGAGAGAGAGAGAGAGAGAGAGAGAGGGAGAGAGAGGGAGGGAGAAGACCAGCAAGGAGGGGAAGAGGATGACGTTATAAAATGTAAATTTCAGTGAAGAATTAAAGAAACTTCTCGTACCTTTCTGAATTGAGAAGATCATTTTCCTACACATTACCCGTTGTTTTATTTCCTGGGATAGACAAGAGAAACTGAAGCTTCACCTGTGGGCAATGTGGAGAAGAGTGGAAGAGCAGCCTGTTTATGCAGGTGTGGGTGTAAATCTTGTGCTAGCCGGTGGCATCCTGTATTGGAAAACCCTCATTTTCCAGGAAGGGTGACTGAAGACAGGCCCTGCTTACCCTGACGGTGTGGGAGGACGCAGAGGAGGAAAGGGGGAAAGGAAGTGGAAGCCCCCGGAGAGGGAGCAGGGATGCCGCATTGGAGAATTCACGGGCAGGGGGATTTCAAGAAGGCAAAAACAGCCCGTGGAAGGTTGAATTTTCCAGGAAACAGGTCCTGCATTGTTAAGGCTTTTGGACTCAGCATCAGCAGAAAAAAAGGGAAAAAAGCAGGTCTGGCCAAAGGAGGACCTGAGTGGTGATATCATCTCAGTCGAAGCCTCAGAGGACATGGGGGAGCTCTGAGGTAGGGACCACCCTTGAGAGATGTCCCAAGCTGGGGTGAAGGGGCTGAGCCTTTGCAGCCCCCTGCTGATTAATCATTCTAAATGGGCTGCTGTGGACAGGGAGTATGGTCTTGTGTGAGGGGACCCTCTTCAGCCAAGGGCATCTCCAAAGGGACTGGCATCACCAGCATTCAGGCAGCCAAGCGGTGGTGGTCAGTCCTTCCTGAAGGAGAGTCTGGGAGTGTGTGCTACAGTGTCCCCCTCAGTCCCCTGCACCCCCTCAGTCCCCTGCACCCCCTCCATATTACCTGAATGTGTGTGTGCTACAGTGTCCCCCTCAGTCCTCTGCACCCCTCCATATTACCTGGGGGGCGTGTGTGCTACAGTGTCCCCCTCAGTCCCCTGCACCCTCTCCATATTACATGGGGGGTGTTGTGCTACAGTGTCCCCCTCAGTCCCCTGCACCCCCTCAGTCCCCTGCACCCCTCCATATTACCTGGGGATATGTGTGTTACAGTATCCCCCTCAGTCCCCTGCACCCCCTCCATATTACCTGGGGGTGTGTGTGTGCTACAGTGTCACTCTCAGTCCCCTGCACCCCCTCCATATTACCTGAGGGGTGTGTGTGCTACAGTGTTCCCCTCAGTCCCCTGCACCCCCTCCATATTACCTGGGGGCAGGTGTGTTACAGTATCCCCCTCAGTCCCCTGCACCCCCTCCATATTACCTGGGGGTGTGTGTGTGCTACAGTGTCCCCCTCAGTCCCCTGCACCCCTCCATATTACCTGGGGGGGTGTGTGCTACATTGTCCCCCTCAGTCCCCTGCACCCCTCCATATTACCTGGGGATGTGTGTGTGCTACAGTGTCCCCCTCAGTCCCCTGCACCCCCTCCATATGTATCCAGGAACAGCTCCTGCAGGACCCAGTGAGTGTCTCTTCATGTGGAAAACTTAAAAAAGGAGAGTTAGTGGGAGAAACTAGTCCCTGTCACTACAGCAGGCTTTGGGGCCATAATTGCTGGTCCTCCATCTCCCCCGATGCTCTTCCCCATGTTTGGTTATTTGGGGCCAGGACCAAACCTTCGGGACTGAGGTCTGCACTATTGGACACCACGCCCTTCTCACATGAGGGCTGCTGTACTTGTGCGTTTACCGTCAGAACCAAGCAAGAGAGAACCAAGGGGTCCCCAAGTGCATCACCTGGGTGCCAGACACATTCTTCTCTGGCCCTGTTCTGGAACAGTAGCTCTCCTGAAGGCCAGGTCCAGTCCCTTTCCAGGACGCAGACTCCTCTTCCCGACAGCTTGTTCTTGCAGGGAAGAACCCCAGAGTTTACCCATACTGGTCTTTTGTTATCTCTTTTGAAAGCCTCAATTGAATTTTCTGATAGCGTCCAGATTCCGTTCTCTTTATATAATAGCCCCTGTTTCCCACCATGTCTCTCAAACACCTGATGCATGGCCTCAGCTCGTGCACCCCACCCACCAACACGTCACCCATCCCTCTTTAACAAGAGTGAAAGCTGTGACAATGGCACTGTAGGCTCGGGCCAGAGCTCTTTGTGCTTTGTCTACTACCAGGGAGGCGGGCCATGGCTTCAAGACCAGCCTGAGCAAGAGGGAGACACCGGTCTCTATCAAAGAAAAAAAAAAAAAAAGAAAGAAAAGAGAGAGAGAGAAATTAGCTGGGTATTGTGGCACCATGTGTAGTCCTAGCTACTCAGGAGCCTGAGACAAGAGAGTCTCTTGAGCCCAGGAGTTTGACATTGCAGTGAACTATGCTTATGCCACAGGACTCTAGACTTGGTGACAGAGCAAGACTGCCTCAGTGAAAAAAATAAACAAAACAGAAAACAACAACAACAAAAACAAAGGTAGGAGGCAAGTGGAGGAAGTTGGTGGGCAGCCGGCAAGCACACCCTCCAATATGGTGGCTACCAGCACTGAGGGCAATGGAGAGTGGCCAGTGTGACTAAGGAGCTGCAGTTTACATTTAGATTAAATTCGGATCCTCAGTCAGTTAGAAATGGAAGCAATGAGGAATGCTTGTTCTTTAACAATATTCTACCATTTCAGTAGCATTACATTTGACTTCGACTCTTGAAAAATTAGTATCCAAATGGAGATGTGTGGTGTGTGTAAACTGTACACCAGATTTCAAAGATATTACTGCATAAGAAGTGGTAAAATACCTCATTAAGAATTTTATATAAATTACATGTTGAAATAATAATGTTTGGGATGCGTGCGTAAAATAAGATGCACTGTTAAAATAAATTTCACCTTTTTACTTTTAAAAAATGTTATTACAATAGTAGAAAACTGAACACTGCATATGTGGCTCCCATTTTATTTCTATTTGACGGCACTGCTCTAGGAAGCCAAGCTAAGGAGCTTTTAATTTCTCCTCTAGTAGTCTGGAGTTGACTCTTAATCCAGGTCCTCAAGTAGTGACCATTTATACCACCCCGATCTTCATAACAATAGCAGAATCTAGTGATTAATCACCACTGTTAGCGTTTATATGGTGCTTACTCCAAGCTGGGTGCTGAGTGCCCTCCATGTACTATATACAGACCTTCACATTTCATCCTCAAAGCAACATCGACCCCCTGAGTCCAGGGCTTTTTGGTTGGCTAAGTAGGATGTGCTATTCCTGGTGGAAGGGGCCAGACAGGGCCAGAGGCCAGAAGGCAGAGAAAGTGTTGGCTGGGAAAGTGTTCGAGGGTGGAGAAGACCTCAAAATGAGGCCCATTCTGCTTAGAAAAGTGGCCTGGAGCTAGATTTTCTTGGGAAAACAAATAGAGGGTGGGGTGGGGTAATACACCAGAAACATCAAATTGGAGAAGGAAGATAGCCGTTCCAAAACAATACTCCTGTATTTCCCATCATAAGCTGTAAAAAGAAACATTTCCTGTTTATTAAAATAAAAGGACTCCATTCTGGGGCCGCAATGACACCCACAAACACCGGTTCCAGACTCTTCCTCTCTTTTGTGTTGACTTTCAAGGCAAAGCCCCACCATTATCTGCATTGGACACAGTGACACAAATGCACACGTGTGGCCTCACAGACCCAGACACAAGCTCTTGGGTCAAAGAACTTCTTTTCCTTTCCGGCCGAAACGTCCAACTCCAACCGTTGTACCCCAGAGTGAATGACCCACATTGGGTTAATGACAGTGACTTCCTCTTGCCGCCTCCAAAACACAGTTGATACTTGCTCTCCAGTCCCCAGCAGAGCATCGGGGCAGGGGAAAAGGTGATGAAACAGCCTCTCATCCATTTCTCCTCATTGTTATGGGGAGAGGACGTTGCAGCCACGTTTCCTTTGCAAAGGGCAAGCGGGAGAAAGGAGCAGACAGGCACACAGGTGTCCCCTTCCTGACCATGGGTGGCTGACCATCGGTCCCCTAGTCCTCAGCTGCTTTCAGAAGCTAATGGCTTTGCCAGGCTGAGCCCTGATTCGTGCTTTGCCCAGAAGACCACGGCAGTGGCTCTGCTGGCTTTTTGCAGCACCTGTACAATCAATGCCTTTACCTGGGGAGTTGTAGTAACAATGTCATTGAACAGAGGGCTTATGATTTGACATTGAACCATGTGGCATTTTTAATATTCAACCATCTTTTTATCCATCAAACTGATTATTTCATAGATTTTAACTTAATATCGGAAACTATGTGAGCGTTGGTCTAGTGGGAGCACCCACCTTTTAGGGATCCCTGGGGAAATACCTTAATATGGCAGAAAACCTCATGCCCCAAGAATTTTATTGTATCTTGAAGGCTTCTTTCCTATTTATTATTTTGGTTGATTATTCATTAGCACTGATGATTCATATCTGATTATAAGACTTTACTTCTGAAAACTTTGAGAACTTCTGTTATTTTCCTCTCATTTAGCCTTACAATTTTCATTTTCTTGCTCTGTCAACTAGTTAAGAATTTTTCAAATCCAGGACTATGCCAAGAGCACAAGACACAGTTTTTGCCCTTGTGAAGTCAAATACTGAGAAATACTTTGAGTAAGCAATTAGAGAATTATTAATTGCTGTAAGTATTCAGAGTATATTTGTACCCTGCCCTTGTCAGCCAGGGTGGCCATATGGAGGGGGTCACTGTGCCTGGGGTCAGGCAGAGGCATTTCCTGAAGGGGAGCCATAGTTCAAAACCAAGTGATTGATTCAGAGGCTGGAAGGACTGAGCGTCAAGGAAGACAGCATATTTGAACAAAGAAATGGAAGAATACAGTTGTTTTTCCTTTGATATATAGATGTTTAAATTCTTTTCTTAGGTCGGGCATAGTGGCTCACCCTACAATCCCAGCACTTTGGGAGGCCAACCGGGAATATTGCTTGAGGTTAAGAGTTTGAGACTAACCTGGGCGATGTAGTGAGATCCTATCTGTCTATACAGAAACTTCAAATATATGACAGGCATAGCTATAGTCCCACTTACTTGGGAGGCCAAAGTGGGAAGATGTGGAACTAAAGACTGGACAGGCTTGTAACTCAGTCACTCAGCAGGTCAACAGCAGTTCAGGACCAATACTTGGTGACTTAGGCAGCTCTGGTACTTAAGGTGCTAGGAGCTGGTGAGTCTGTTTTACCTGGCCCTGCTGACTACCACAAATCCCAGAGCTCTCTGACTGAAGGATCTGGATACTGTGTTTCCCCCCAAATAAGATACTGTCTTATATTTATTTTTTTCTCAAGAAGGCACACTAGGGCTTATTTTCAGGGGATGTCTTATTTTTATTAAGTATAATACAACAGTCTACATTTATTCAAATACAGTTAAGTCATCTTCTTCTGGAACCTGCCAGGGGAGCCAACCTTGTTGTGGGGGCTGGTACTAGTGATGCGTGAATGCCTTTCCCCTAGCTGTTCACACATGCACAATAGGATGACTGTGACTGCAGTTACCACACGTGCGCCTGTGCACCCGTGCAAGTGCGAACTGCTCGGAGAAAAGAGCTGTGGCAGATAAAAGATATTCCAGTTTTCCTTATAGCTCCGCACTGAAATGCAGGGCGCGGCTATGCAGCATATCTGCATAGCCATGCCCATCACTAGGTCTTATTATTGGGGTAGGGTTTATATTTAACAAATGCATAGAAATCCTGCTAGGGCTTATTTTGGGGGTAGGTCTTATTTTGGGGGAAACACAGTAGAACAGTGTAGGAAATAAGCAATGTGAAAATTAAAGGGCAGAGTTAGGACTAGGTAAGCTTGGCCCCAAGGTGCAGTGTTTAAGGAGGTATTGGTCTGACTCTGAGTCTCCTTTCACTTTCAAGTTGATTCAGAAAGAAAAAGAAAGCAAAACAACAACGAACAACACACACAGGGATAGCTCATTTCCAGATGCATGAAAGAAAACCAAAACAACAAACAAACAAACTCACACAATTTTTAGAAACACAGTCTTACCAAGGAGAATAACCATGTGGGGCAGAGCTGCAGATATCACCATGACCCATCCTTTGTATTCCCTAGAAAGGCTACACAAGGGGTCTGAGGATGTCACACTCTCTCACAGCCCACAGATGGGATTACCAGACAGCTCAAAGGGCACACAATCTGGTATTAACAGATAGAACTTCTCTCTGTAAAAAACCCACTCCAGTCATCCAAAAATTGAATCAGTTTTTAACCCACCTAACCAGGGTATTGAACAACCTAGAGTGTATCTGAATTCTAATCTCAGCTCTGCTACGGGTTATCTATGTGAACTTACAAAAAAATCACTTCCTCCCTTTGGGGCCTCAGTTTTCCTTGGTATAAAATGGGTCCACTGGACTAAATAATCCCCAAGGTAACCATTTAACTTTAACCATCTATACTTAGAGAAATTAAAAAATGAGGAAAAATCAGAAGTCCCCTGGAAGAGAACTAATTTGGTGACTCAGTACTTGATTTTTTTTTTTAGAGACAGAGTCTCACTTTGTTGCCCTTATTAGAGTGCCGCGGAGTCACAGCTCACAGCAACCTCTGGGCTTAGGTGATTCTCTTGCCTCAGCCTCCTGAGTAGCTGGGACTACAGGTGCCCGCCATGACACCCGGCTATTTTTTTGTTACAGTTTAGCCAGGGCTGGTTTTGAACCTGCCACCCTGGGTATATGGGGCCGGCGCCCAGCTCACTGAGCCACAGCACCGCCCCCAGCGACTCAGTACTTGAGATACTTCAAAGCAGACTGCCTCTTCCAATCAGAATCCAGTGATGCTGGAGAATCTCATGACTCCCAGGTTCACGTGGTCAGAAGGCGTGTCGTTTCATTTGCCCTGCCTGGAGTTTGGCAGTGGGCAGACACCTGGGATACGAGGGTAGTGTGTTCTTGTTTCCGTACATTTGCAATCGCCGGTTGCATTTTTTATCAACAGCTTTGTTCTATTTACGGAGCTGGTGATCAATAAGGCAGATAATATTTTCATCATATTCAAAAAGACTAATGTGAAGACAGCCTGTTGAGGGGGCCTCTGTTTTCTTAGCAGCTTCACAATTTCCTGCAGACCGTCTCCCATCCCAGCTCTTTTCTTTGCTGGGTCTATCATCCGTTCCAAGCACCAGAAGACTCATACCCAGTCATTTGTTAACACTGCAGAGAGAGGGGGAGAAAAAAAAGTGTCACTTCTGGTAGAACTAGGGGGAGAAAAAATGCATGGCAAGATTTCCTTTTCCATATTTCCCAACAGTGGGGGGAAAATAATGGAATGTTTGCCTGGAATTTTGTGTTGCTTTGGCTGCAGTGCAGAGATAGTTTCTTGAAGGCAAAAATCTGTCTTTTGTCTTATTATTGCCATCTTCAATCACTGGAAAATCTGTTCTAGCTGGCGGTTTTGCATTATTACTATTTTGCCCTCAAATCTGTCGCTTGTACCAATTGTGGAGTTTCTTGATTCAAACATGGATTTGAAGGGTATGGTGAAGAAAGTGGCTGTGATTCATGAAGTGGATCCGAAGGATCCCTTCTCTCCGCGCTGTGTCCTCTGTGCAGCGAGGTCTGGGAAGCTCCGACCTGGTGACCTGGTTTAGGAGCTCAGAATCACAACTGTTCAGGTGAAGAAAGCCCAGACCCCATCTCAAAAGCTCCTTTCCTGGTTGGGCAGAAAGCTCAGGATGGTCCACACACCACGGGATAGCAGGCCCCTCTCCTTCCCTTTTACCTTTGTAAAAAACATTTTTTAACATAGAAGCATGAGGTGTCGTCACATTGGTGATTTTCTTTTGGGAACATAACTTGTTTTTCTATTCAGGTCTGTGAGAATAGGGGGAGCCAGAGAGAGAATGCACTAGAATTCCTGCTCCGTGCCCTGTTCCCTGAAAATCTCAGGTCTTCCATTCGTCTTAATCTTCTCTACAGAGCGCACCATGACAAGATAGGTGTCTGTCAGGGGAAGGGACAGAGCAGGAGCTGGCCCCTGTCCATCCCCACCTGAGGATCACTGGGGATCCTCCCTTATTCCCACCACCCCTTTGTCTCCCCCTACTAAGAGATTCACCAGAATTCTGACTTGAACTTCTCATATGTTAAAAATAAACCAATAAAACAACAAAAGAGTTGTTTTAAAACAAACTTATCTTTTGAGAAAACGACCGCCTTTGCCGAGATAGTCTCAAATATTAATAGCTGGTTCATACCAGTTACATACTATAGTCATAACAGTTAAGCAAAGGAATGGATGAATAAGTGGGAAGGAATTATGTGGTCCCAAATATTGGCCGACTCCAGGGCAGGGAGGTGGGGTGAAGCAGCGGATCTTGCTTGTGAAGCCCTCCAGGGGAAGCTGTGCTGTACAGGATGGGAGTTAGGAGGTCAGAATAGAGAAGCCAAAGAGGACCATGGCTACTGATTCCTGCCGTTCTGCCATAGTGCAGTCTCGGGGTTTTCAGAAGCAGATGAAAATTGCCACAAAAAGGGGTTTTTTTTGTTTGTTTGTTTTTCCAGAATGAAAGTCTAACTCAATCAAAATGAAGTAAATTTGAGGCAGTGGTTCATTTTACCTTTATGTGACTTGAATATGTTTGTGTGTGTATATATAGAAAAAAGTCCTGAAGACACATGAAAATGGCTCAGATAGTCAAGGACTAAGAGACAGCCACAGGTTCGCCCCTTGACTCTTCAAAATTTGGGAGTCAGGACTGAGAAGAAAGCTCCTTTCCAGGTGCTGGAGCTTCCAAGCTGTGCTGTTCCCACACTGGTCTGGAGTTGGGGTTTGGGACTGGACTCTGGGTGGGGAGAATGTAGTGCCCTGGGTTAGGCAATGACTCACCGCACAGTATACATAGGAACAGAAATAGGTTGGGTGGGAGACTGGCTTTGAAGGGAGCTGAGATCTGGCAAATTACAGTTTGGGGCAGGTGGCTTAGGTTAGGGTCATTAGGGAAGCAAAAGGAAGAGGAGCAAATGGACAAAACCTCTAGTCAGTTGGGTCAATGACAGCTTCATTCATATGGGGACAAAGATTAATGGTGACCAAGGATTCTCAGAGCTCCAAGTGGATTCTGTTCTCTCCCTACAGTTCTTTGGTCACCATT
Source organism: Galago senegalensis (assembly GCA_963575145.1). NCBI lineage: Eukaryota > Metazoa > Chordata > Mammalia > Primates > Galagidae > Galago > Galago senegalensis. Next base: position 37,747 of record CAUYTI010125290.1, read on the forward strand.
TGTTTAAATGGCTATACATGTTTTCTATAGCTACATGCTACATTAGCTCCTAAGGGGCTAGAGAATAATTCTCCTTCCCCCAAACAAAACTTCCAGTCTTGGTTTGCTCTCTCTTTCTCTTCAGTATAAAATCTCAAGTCATTTTATTGTCTTCTCTGTGGCTTCTCAGGATCCCTGGGAGAAGAGGTCATCTTAGATTTGATTTTTCAGTTGATCTTCTGAGGCTCTCTATTTTCCAGGTCATGACCTGGGGCTTGGATCAAGGTTAGGGTCTTTGGAAAACAGAGATAAACCAATGTCTTAGCTAGAAATATTGGATGCCAAGTAAATATTGCAAAGGACTTTTGTCATGAGTTTTTTCTAGTTCCCTTACAGCCGTAAGAGTCTAGGGAAGTGATTTTCAACAGGTGTGCCCTGAGAGGATCTTAGGTGTGCTACAAAAATTTTGAAGTTCATTAATTAAATTACTTTCAAAAGAAGTTCAAAGCACAGTAAGCAAGCATATTCTTTTGTTGTTGTTGTTGTTGAGACAGTCTCACTTTGTTGCCCTTGGCAGAGTGCTATGGCATTATAGCTGACAGCAACCTCAAACTCGGGCTCAAGCCATTCTCTTGCCTCAGCCTCCTAAGTACCTGGGACTACAGGTGTCTCATCACAAGCCACGGCTATTTTTAGAGAAGGATCTTGCACTTGTTTAGGCTGGTCTTCAACTCATGAGCTTAGGCAATCCATCCTCCTTGGCCTCCCAGATTGCTGGGATTACAGGTGTGAGCCACTGCGCCCAACCTATTCTTTTTTTTTTTTTTTTTGATCAACATAACGTAAGTGTCCTACAAAAGTTTAACTATGGGTTCAAGTGTGCATGAGATAGAAAAGGTTGAAAAACACTGGTCTAGGGGCTTTACTTCATGGACCTGTCCTAACAGAGATAGCAAAAGGCCCTTAACTGCATTTCCACCAGGGAGATCAAGTCTGTTGGTGTGAGAATTTTTGCAAGTACAGAGGCTTAGCTGCAGTATGTAAAGATGATGTAGGGCTTGAGAGATCTCAGGCACTCTCCAGAAATATGCCCTGTTGTGTTAGTAGAACTCCCAACTAGCAGTAATAGTGAACTTGACACATGCACGGCCCTTTGCTATTTACAAAGCATGGCTGGGCAGATTTACCCCATGTAAGCCTCATGACAACCCAATAGGGAAGATATTATTATGATAATTCTCCTTATCTTATAAATGAAGAAATGAGTTCAGACATGGCTGTCTTGTTTACACAGCTAATTGGAGACAGAATCAGAATCAGAACCCTGGCCCTAGGGTTCAGGGCCAGGTGTGCTGGCCCCAGACTCTATGCTCTGTCACTTACCCAGATGTTGCTGTCCTGACACTGCTGCTGTGGCTTCTGACCTCATCTTGTGGGTAACCCTTATCATATACTCAGAGCTTCAGAGGTAGTCTGAGCAGATGCCACACTCGGGAAAAGTTGTGATTGCTGGTAATAAGCAAAAGTTCAGGACAGGGACCCATGAGAAGGGATTGATAGCAGGGTGGGAGCTGGGGTGCTGGTCTTCTATTTTGTCATCCTTCCTAATTCTAAGCTGGCCTTGATGTTAAACCAACCACCTCCGCAGCCCCATCTCCCACCTTCTGACTGTTGACCTTCCATGTCTGTAGAGAGAGCCCACCCATCTGGGAGATCAGTATCTCCCATGACATTGGCCTGTATTGGGAAAGGTTATCATGGTAAGTGGTTTTTCCTTTTGCTTCTTTTTCATTAAGGAAACCAAGGCAACACTTTCCTTTAACTTTAGAAGATTTGGAAAATAAAGAAAAGTAGAAGGCAAAATTAAAATCAGCTGAACTCCACTGATCTTATTTGGTTAGATAGCCTTCCAGTCATTTTTTTTTGCAGTTTTTGGCCAGGGCTGGGTTTGAAACCGCCACCTCTGGCATATAGAGCCGGTGCCCTACTCCTTTGAGCTACAGGCACTGCCTGCCTTCCAGTCATTTTTTAGTTCTGTTGTTTCTAACTATATACACCAAAGAGGCATTTCATTTTGCAAAGAGATTTGCAACTTGCTGTTCAACTTGGCGAACACAATTTAAGGAACGTTCCCATGTTATCACGTGGTGCTGCCCAGCACATTTTGTTCATGCTGCTCAGCCTCCCTCCGTGGAGTTTGCCATAGTTGGTTAAATGCTCCCCTATGGACGTAAATGTTGTTTCCGATTTTTGCCTATTTTATAATAAATAAGTGGCCCCTTGGCTGTTCCCCTGCACTTTGGTGCCTGTTCTCTGTAACTGGGCTCCTATCTTGTTCTTTATCACTGAATCCTCTTTCCTGTACCTCATTTCTGGGAACTGTGTCCCTGGCTGGTTTCCTTCCAGGGACTGGAGTGGTGCCTCTGAAATCCAGTCTCTCCCTGTTTCCTGCTGCCACACCTGCTGTGTGGGCTACTGACACCCCTGCCTTTGCCTTCTGCCCCCAGGTGTCCCTGGGACGACCATCTGCCTGGCCCCCCCTTCAGCAGTCTTGTCATCTCTTTAGATCTTGATTTCCCTGCCCCTGGAGGCCTGAGAATCTGGGGGAAGATGGGGAAGGGGGCGTGCAAGTGGGGAGTGGGTAGGCAAGGAGGGGAGCAGGGGTGGAAAGGATGGCTTGCGTTGGGGGACTGGGCAATAAGCACGTCCTGGACAATTCACAGTTCTCCAACTTACTCTTTTTTCTGTCCCATCTTGATCTTAGCTATCTCATTGCTAAGAACATTCTTTCTAGAGTGGTCTAGAACAGTGGTTCTCAACCTTCCTAATGCCGTGATGTATTTTCATTGTTACAAAGGGGTGGCAACCCACAGATTGAGAACTGCTGATCTAGAACATTCTTTTCCTCCTTCTTTGCTCAACCAACAATTCCTTCTCACGCTTTGGTTGGAGACACCCGCATTTCCTCTGTCATGGTGCCCTTAGCGTCTCAGTAATTTTTTCATGGAGCTATAAAGCCAAAACAAATCTCCAGTAGTTAAAACTCCTGATGAAGTAGTTAGGGCTGTAATAGTTATGTAGTTATGCTGTAATAACTTAGCAGCCATTTGAAAAATAACTCTTACAAAATGGTAGGAAATAGAGTAATAGAGTTTTTAAAATTCATTCTTAAATAGCCACAGTTACTTTCTCAGGGGGTGGACAAAGCTGTCTGATCCCAAACTTTGGAATCAAATAGGATGTGGTGTTGATTTTCATGCAGTACTTCTTTCTATTACAGCAACTGCTGAAAATTCAGCTTCGTAGATATAAAAAAACTGTGCTGTGATCTGATCTTGAAATGTAGTAGTTCTGTTGTACCAACAGATAAGGAGAATGACTTATCCTCAAAGGCTTAAACTACCGCACAGAGCGCCTATGAGTTTGCCGTGCTGGGCTCACTATTCTGCACTATCTGTTTACATGTTTCTCTCCTGTTCACTTAACTGTAGCACCATGAGGGCAGAGAGGGTGTCTGCCTCGTTCATCTAGGACAATACTTGGCACATAAGAGGTGCTCAGTGAATCAATGGTCGTGGAACAGGGAGCAGAGACATGAGTTTTTAAGATGGGCCTTTATAAAGCAAGGTTTGAGGGGCTGGAAGCAAAACAGATGAAGTGCTGTGTTTTCTTTTTTTTCCTCTCTCTCTTTTTTTAAGACAGAGTCTCAGTCTGTTGCTCTGGGTAGAGTGCGGTGGCATCATAGCTCACAGCAACCTCAAACTCTTGGGCTCAAGCAATCTTCTGGCCTCAGCCTCCCAAGTAGCTGGGACAACAGGGACTTGCCATAGTGCTTGGTTATTGTTTGTTTGTTTTGAAACAGGTCTTACTGTTGCTCAGCTGGTCTTGAACTCCTGAGCTCAGGCAATCCACTCGCTCAGCCTCCCAGAGTGCTGGGATTACAGGCGTGAGCAACTGTGCCTGGCCCTGGGCTTTCTGAAAGCAAGGATGACACTCCCAATTTCAGACTGTTTGGTGGAAAATGAGGGGAAATAACTAATTTTATACCAGAGGATGTGTACGAGGGATCCAGTGCCAGGGGCTGAGAAAAATGCTGCTGATTACAGAATGAGGCTGAGGGAGTGCAAACCGTGATAAGAAAAGCCCAAGGAGAGGATGAAAAGAAGATTGCACAAGAGGTCAAGAAGATAATGAGAAACACTTCCCGTACATAAGGAACGTCTGCTTGGGGAGGAGGGTGGCAGTGCCCTTCTGAGACAGAGCAAAGGCAATTTATTGACAGATACAGTTTCTGAAAATTAAATGGATCTTTGCCTTGGTATAGTCACAAGAGAAGGGCAGAGGACAGATCTCACAAAGACACAAATTTCCCAAGAGATGGAGGGGAAGTATCACGGACAGCGTGGAGCGTGGGTGGACAAGAGGAAAAAAACTTATTTTCATAGCTTGGCTTCTGACCTGCTGGGGCTGGCAAACAGGGTCCAAATAGGACTTCAATTGAGGAAACCAATCTCTTATCGCTGGCCCTGCTGGCCCCAAAGCTGCCAACTGTTTGGTGCCCACATGGGTCCACAGGGACTCATTTTGTCACATTCTGTTCCTGGGTCTGGGGCAAACTGCTCCAAACAGGCTTCCTTGCCAAGTCAGGACAGTGAGAAAGCTGTGCGTTTGAAGTTGCTAATAGTGTCTCCCTCAGCTGACTTCTATAAGGTATTGTTTTCCGGTAAAGGAGGAATAAGGGAAATACTTAAACAATAACTGCTCTGAGGCAGTGTGTACAGGGAAATCATTATCTCTTATCGTGCCAATAAGTTTCGAGGCAACAAGCCAAGCTGCTCCTCGCTCTGCCGGAGCTGAGGCTCCTCGCTCTGCCGGAGCGGGGGTCAAAACTCGCACCAAGAACCAAGTTCTTCCAAGACGCCTCCCAGAGATGCCCAAAGTATCAGACGCACCTTTGAGATCAACAGTTTTTCACACTCTGGGGATTATAATATTAAATTCTATACTTCGGAGACAGAAAAGATATTCTCACAATGACAATTTTTTAAAAAATGAGCCTTTATCCTGCACTGGGCATTGTGATAAATACCTCTTGTATAATCTCATTTAAAACTCATTAAGACTTACTGAGTAAATGATTAAGTGGTAATACGAGGGTATGACTATCTCCACTTCCAGATGAGGAAACTTAGGTTCTACCCAAGAGGGGATGCTAGCACACGGACTCACCTGATCAGTCTTTCTATTTCCTGAGAACATTTTCTGGGCTAAGCAGCGTTTTCGAGAAGTATAAGGCATTTACCCTTTGCACTTTCCTCTGGGAGAACTTACTGGGAAGACAAAACTAACTCAGAGGAAATCAGATGAGCTGCTAACGTGGCCATGCTGGAATTAAGCATCATTTCCGCCAGGGTTTGGGGTGTGGCAGTTTTGATTACAGATCGGAAAATCACCCTCGGATTTTAGAAAGAAAGAACATGAGACAGACACCCTCAGAACGCTACGGTCTTAGATGAACAAGGGATTTGGAAATCTAGTATAATTTCCCTTGTTTTATAGAGAAGGAAATGACAGCCTACAATGATTAAGTCACGATTTACTGATGACACCTGTCTTCTAGTGATCTGTATGTCAGGATTCACAATTAATTCCCAAACAACCTTAGTACTCCCAGCCTGCCTACCTAAAGCTGGAGAATTTGGGGACCTACAAAACCCTCCCCTAAGCCGAGTCTCTGTGCAGGACCAGGGAGAAAATAGGCAGGAGCTAGCACACGCCAGGGGAAAACATAGAGGATGCTAGTCTGTTAGTTGGAAGGGTTTCGAAACAATGACAACAGCAGTAGGAACAACACAGGGAAGCTTTCTGCCCTTCTCTGAGCTTTCAGAAGTGTCCAGTGCATACCGGAGCTGGGAGCTCAGGGCAGTTCTCATCTGAATCTGCGTGTTTTGTGTCTAATTTAAGCAAGAGGTACCTGACTTAACTGGCTTTTCTTCTGCTTTTAGTTTTCTGATACTTGGGGAGGTCTTCCTAATTCTTCCAACTGAAGATTTTGGTGGGCTTTGCTGACAGGAGAACCTTGTGGCAATTGGCATGGTTTGTGGCAAGCAAATTGGTTTGATTTGCTTCCTGCTTCTGTCCCCAAATGTCTTCTATATTCAGAAGTCATGTGCTAGGTATATGAAGAGTCCACCAACTCCATTAAAAATGAAGACTTTTAGAGGGCAAATGTTTGGGAGGAGTAATTGATATGATTTTTTTCCCAAGCAAGAGTTAATGAAAATACCTACCTGGAAAGGTGATGGTGACAGGGGTTCCAGAGCTCACAGAGGCTGTCTGTGCATCTGACAAGGCCAGATCCCAGCAGGGGGGAAGCCTGGTGGGTCTGCTGGCTCTTAGGAGAGCACCTGTGTTGCCTTCCTCTAAAAGAGGTGGCTTCAAAGGTAGGATGAGTCTTCCAGGACTGCTCTAGGGAACCAAGTATCAGAAGGTTCTAGGGAAACAGAACTTGGAAAGCAGTGGCAAAAGGCTGAAGGATCCACCAGCATCAGCTACTAGCCTAGTACTTCTGCATAGAAAGACAAACCTGGGCAGAGGACAGACATATTTAAACACTTTTCTTTTTTTTAGACACAAGATCTCACTATGTCACCCAGGCTGGTGGAATGGCCTGATCACAGCTTATTGCAATCTCAGATTCCAGGCCTCAAGTGAGCCTCCCATTTCAGTCTCTCAAGTAGCTGGGACTTACAGGTGCACCATCACACCTGGCTCGTGCACCATCACACCTGGCTAATTTATATTTTTATGGAGATAGAATTTTGCTAGGTTGCCCAGGCTGGTCTTGAATGCTAGGCCTCAGGCAATCATCCTGCTTCAGCCTCCCAAAGTGCTGAGATTACAGACATGAACCACTGTGCCCAGCCCATGTTTGTTCTTTTAAAACATGCCTTTTTCCTGATTATAGAAATAATCCCTGAATACTGCAGAAAAAAATAAATCCTTATTCAGAGTTTTGCCAGACATAAACAAACAATACATTGGTGGTGCCCTATATTTTTTATATGAGCATATATTTATGTAATCATCATCTGTATTTATAATATTGTAACTTGGTTGTTAATTACTATTATATTGAGCATTTTCACCAGAAATCTTCTTTAATGGAAAACGGTTGCATTGCTATAATTTAAATATTTAGCCATGTATGGTACTGATCTGCCACAATTCATTTGACTGTTTCCTTGCTGCTTATTGTTGAAATTATTTTTAGGTGTACAAATATTTGTTAACATTTCTAATCTTTTTTTTTTTACATTAAATTCATGGGTGTGGATATGTAATGACTAAACTAAAAACTATCCATTTGTTAGCATGTGGTAGAAAAATAAGAATTCAGGGAAAGATTGAAGGAGAGAGAAATTGAAATTGAGGTGGGGAGTGGGGAGAATTAGGATGATCTTGAATTCTACTCTCCAGAGCAGGTCCATTCCTAACATATTTGTGATCAGAGGTAAGAGCATGATGGAAGATCCTCACATCTTTATCTAAGTGTTTAGGAGTTAGAAACCCAGCCAACAGATACTTGAATGAAATACCTCCTTACCTTTGTAGCCATCTGGAAGTCCAGGGCCACCTTCAGAGCACAGGTTCCTTGAAGTTCTGTGACAGAATGTGGTGGCATGAGGAAAGTTGACCTTCAGCCCCTGCCACCTCCTTTCTAATTTTTTGGCTCCTACGTGTTTGTCCCTGTGCCCTCCCCATGCCCACCATGAGAGGCCTGTGTGTGCACATGTGAACCTCACGTGCCAGCTTCACCTGCACGGCTGCAAATAGCCTCCTCTTGGCCACCTACTGGGTCCAGAGTTGTGCACCAGCAGAACACTTGTCCTCAGGAAGAGGGACCTGGGAAGAGGCTCATGCAGCCCTGGAAATGGGCTGTGGCCCTTTGAATTGCAGGGAACCCCTGGGTCCTGGGCACTAGAGTGTGCACTAGTAGAAGGACAATCTGGGCCTTCAGGTAGGTTTACCCCTGTAGGCTTGCAGAGTCCTTGTCCTGTGTAGAGAAGCGGGCTGGAGTGGGGCTGGAGTGAGGCCCTCTAATGTATAGGGCCCTGGAAAGTACCCAGGTCTAAGGGTGATATAGATCCAAAGAAAGCCAGAAGTAAAACTTGGGAGTATATCCTTCCAGACACTTTTCTACACACACATACACACCTATACACATTCCACAAGTAAGTTCATTCTGTACATGTTGTGTTATAATCTTCTTTAAAAATCCATGACACGGTGAACATATTTCCAGGTTAATAAATACACACACACGAATGCTCTTAGTAAGATTTGCAGTGAAGTTCACATTCTCATCAGCTGTACCTGGTTTTAAACCATCCCTTTGCTCACAGTGAGCGTTTTAATGTTTGTTTCATTGCTCATGTGATAAGCAAAAGATGGCATTTTATTGTCGAGTCCCAGTGAGGTTGAACATGGTTCCATATGTTCGTGAACCAGTTGGCCTCCTACCCCAAGCCTTACCTCTCCTCTGCCTGTTTACCGAAAAGCATTCCAAAGTGCTTTTGGAGGCCTGAAGAAAGGAGCCATGATGGCGGACTAATGATGGAAACTGGCTAGTGACGGATGAGAGTCAGAGGGTGCCCACGAATTTGTGCTTTGCCTAACAGCACCTCGACATGGAAGAGTCCCCAGAGGGAAACCAGAGGAACTGGCCGTCTGTTCACAGGCGTGAGGAGGAGATTGGGCGGAAGCCTCCACCATCAGGGATGCAAGATCTGCGTCCACAGAGGAAGCACAGGCGACTCGTTTCCTGACCCCTGGCCATCTTAGGGCTTCCTATATAATGATTCAGCCTTTCTCCCTCAGGAAAATATAATTTGGCTTGTGACCTTGGAGTTTGTTCCTACCATGGGAGGTGATTATGTTCTGGAACACACTCCCCAGGGCCGTAATTGTTTAAGTGCTTCCCTCCTCCTGGATGGCAGGAAAACAGTCCATTACATATGTCGGCAATTCAGGTAGGAAAACATCGTTCTCTGAGGGCCGACTTGCTCCGGCGGGGCAGATTTGTTTTTTCAAGGATTGAATGCATCACGTCTGCTGGAGTCACCTGCATTTGCCCACAGGAGCAACTGAGACCCTTTCCTGTTCTCGAGCCCATCTGTTGGGTACATTGACACAAGCGACATCCGAATGTGTGAAGCATTTCCTATTTAGGAGAAACGTCTTCTCGGGCAGCCTTTAGGGCTGACCCCATGAGTGTTATATAATAGCTTGTACATATTGCCGGGTGTGTGAGTTTAAGCCGCAGCTCCCAACAATACTGCAGGCTCCTCTGGAGCCAGGTCTTTAGTCTCTGATTCTTCCCCAGCCTTGGTGGTGGTGGGGCCAGAGGGAAGATGTCTTTTCCACCTTGTTTTTGTCACGTGGAGGGACTTCCACGTGAGGGGTTTTCTATCATGCTCCTGGCTTCTCTCTGTCTCTTCACTAGAGACTAGAATTCTTTTCTAGGAGGGTGAAAATGATCTGCTTGGTAAATTTGAGAGAAGTTTTTCCTCCTATTCTTCAGATCGGCCTCCAGGAATCCCATGTTCTGCTCTGCTCCCCTGTGCTCTGTGTTCATTAGGGGCAGGAGGTTAAGGGGTAAACTTGAAAGTGAGGACTTATTCAGCCAACTTTGTCAGACTTGCCAACTTATACCTTAATGAAATAGCTCCTAATGTGTATTTATCTGAATGCTTTTATTCCATGAAATGATAGTAAATGTTATCCAGGATAGATGAGGGATCTATAGTTGTAGAAAGTTGGGAAGAACTATGTTAAACAAAGTCAAACTGGTTTATACCCCGCAGGACTTCTCAGAGCCTTGGCTGTATAAGGTGTATTTTAATCTTGCAGAGGAGGCTGAGTATGGTATGGGATTTTACCCCGGGGCTGTTTAGCAATGTTGCTCCTGTGGCTAAAGCTTATGTTCCTCATATCTGTCTGAAAGTCTTGGATATGTCTCAAAACTCTTGGTGAAAGGTGAGCATTTATAATCAGAGCCATCAAGGCAGACTCTCACTAAAAATGGTGAGATGTCATCACTAGTACGAGGTTTGAAGGAAGTGGGAGGGAACAATGCCATTAATATCGGCAGTGCAGGCAGGCTCCTTTCTGGGGAAACCTCAACAACAGAGGGGTTGGGAGATGAGACAATGATCCTGTGATGAATTTGTGTGTAGAGGCCGGGTGGATGTACCAGACCACAGAGTGGGAGGGAAGACACAGTCTCCATCCTTACAGTGCTTTCAGCTGAGTAATTAAGGCCCTAGGTCAGTGGTTCTCAAATGTGGTTCCTCTGCCAGAAAGATCAGCTGCATTGGCAACTTGTTAGAAACCCAGATTCTTGGTCCTCACCCTAGACCTACTGAGTCTGAGTCTCCGGAGGGTGGAGCCCAGCGATGTGTGCCTAACATGCCCTCCAGGGGATTCTGAAGCCCGTTCAAGTTTAGACCCACTTGTTGTATGTAATGCCCAGTTCTACACCCTGGCTCAGTGAGAATGCTAGCATCAGACATTCCTATGATCAATTATTCAGGTCACATTCAGTTTCAAGATGAATTGTGTGAATTAAAGGACCTCAGAAATCGGAGACCAGATGGCATAGAGGTGAGAGCCAACAGCCAGACAGGAGGTCCAAGTTAAAGCCTCCGTCGCTCAGGGTCCTTCAACCATTTCGTTTCATTTTCTTCATCAATAAAGTGAGGGATTAATAGCTGCTCTACATAGAATTATAATAAAGGTCATTGAGAAAATGTAAGTGAAGTTGCCAGACAAACTGTAAAGTGCTTCACATGTGTAGGGATTGATATTGGGTCAATACTACTTGAATCTGTTTTTGGCAAAATGCAATCTTCCCCTATCTCTTTCTGTGATTTACATAGTCTCAGTATAAATCCAAAATTCTTAAAATAACCACTTGGGTTTTAATGAGAATATTGGGGAATCCTTTCTCCCTAACATACATCATGGAGTACAGGATGTACATATTCTTTGGAAAGGGAAAGTATAAATATCCTTATGAAATCGTTGTTGGCATAATTTTTAGCTTCTCTTGTAGAGAATAAAAAGAAAATGTCAAAATGTACTCTCGAACTTTTTATCCTCCTTTCTCAACAGAGCCCACGATGATGAGCGTTGAGGAAATCAACACCATCTTTCTCCGAGGATGGGGACCCATCACTTTTGTGTCTGCTGGCATTGCATTGATTGCTCATGTCGTCACAGCCATCACCGACGCCCTCCCAACTGTCCCCAGCCACCCAGAAAACATTTGTTGGGTAGAATTCATTAAGATGTTAGCACATTTTCACTGAGTCAGTCGTTATTATGGTGACGTCGTTATCATGAAAGTCAAATTGGCCGGATGACTAAGACCAAGAACCGGTGGTCCCTGGGAGGAATAACTTTTGGGATGATTCTCTGTCCCCAGTTGCACCAGCCACATCCCTGGGCAGACCCCACACCCCAGACCCTTGCTCTTCTAGGCGAACCTTTCCTGTTCCTGCTGTCTACTGTAAAAGGGTAGCTGCGGCCCCTACCTGCCTCTTCATGTGGATTAGACTTTGGGCTAGAGCAAGGTTTCCTGGAGCAGTGTATAGGCTACACTTAAGATAAATTGATGCTAAAACATGAAAAATAAGTTTTAAAAAAGCCTGGAAAGGGAACATGGTGGGCATTAGGCTTCAGCCACTTGTCAGCGTCGTGAAATACCATCCCTGGCCTTAGAATCGGTACGATAATTGGCAGCAGCCAGTGTTGTAGTAATAGATCTGTGGCCTCCCCTTTCTTAATACAAATATTTGCTAATAGAAATTTTTTTGAATAATTTAATTCTATTTTCATTTAAAAATGTTTCTGTACATTTGTACAGCCATGTTTAGAACAGAGACTGGAAGCATACACTTCATCAAATTTAACAATGGCTAGCCCTAGGTAGAAACTACATTATGTGTGATTTATCTTGTTTTGTACTTCTATACCTAACACATGGAAACACTGTAACCCAATTCTCTGTTCCCTCAAATTAACCTGAAATAAAAAAAGAGCAAAGAAAAGAAAAGTAGATTAAAGTTCCTTTTTTTTTTTTTTTGAGAGTCTCACTCTGTCACTTTGGGTAGAGTGCTGTGGTGTCATAGCTCACAGCAACCTCAAACTCTTGGTCTCAAGTGATTCTCTTGCCTCAGCCTTTCAAGTAGGTGGCATTACAGGTGCCTGCCACAATGCTCAGCTAACTGTCCGATTGTCAGTAGACACGAAGATCTTGCTCTTGCTCAGGATGATCTTGAACTCCTGAGCTCAGGCAATCCACAGTGGGAATGTGGGGATGATAGGTGTGATCCGCCATTCCCACCCATAATAGCAAACTTTTAAAGGCAAAGGACCTCTACTTGCAAACAAGGAATTAGGAGTAGCTATGAGCTTGCTGCATGGGAGCCCATAGTGCCTCAGTGTCTCTGTGCTGGAGTCGTGTAATTTGTGCTGAGTAAAGCAGGGCAAAGGTGCATGGAAAGACAGGAGACCCCCCACCCCAAGTGCCCAGCTGGGGTTGTTTTTATTTGTACCAGCAAAACCATTCCTAAGGCCTGCGCGACTGGTTTACTCATTCAACTCTGCTATGCTCCATAATCCTCATGTTTCACCAAACGAAAACAGGCATTTTTCATAGCTTCAGGGAATAAATGCCTGTTACTGGGGCTAGGTGAAGGGAAGATCTTTCCTTCTTGTGTGAAAGACCAGTAAGGTTCTATGTATTCTTCATTCTTTTGGGACATCTGTCTGTCGTCAGCCAAGTTCAATAAGTCACTAAGCTGGTGACTGAATATAGTCACTTTTATCTACATTTAACCAAAGCTGCTATAGAGATGCAGATCCTGCCTCCCAGAGAGGCGAAGTGATCTAGGCACAGTCACATACCAAGGTAGCATCAGTCCTACGGGTAAAGTCCAGCCCTTCTCATCCCCATCATTGTTTTTCTTGTGATTATAGGAACATAGGGAAATAGAGGGCAGGAAGAACTCCCCCAGGGCAAAAAGGGCATCGTTTGAGAGCCCTGTGTACCACAATGGTGTCTGGGGGCGGGGAGGCTAGAGGACTAACCCAGCTTAGGGGAATTGAGGCATTTTAAAGTCAAGTTAGCAGCATACCCCTAATTCTGAAAGCCATGCCTTAGGCTGCAGTGCCCAACTCTATTATTACCAAGTAGCTCCATTGCTTAGGGTCTCTTTGGCAGAATGAGTTGACATCACCCTTCACCATCTTATATAATGTTTGTGGATCTTATTCCAGGCTCCTGCCTTGACTCAGCATTATTCCCAGTTCACAGTCTTGGAGGGATGAAGTCACTTCCTCATCATTCTTGGCCTCCTGCTCCTTGTCCCTATGCCTCAGTCTTTGCTGAAAACAGAGTAATGGGGGAGGTATGGCAGCTTTGAAGAAGCATCCTTTATGGCCCCAGAAGTTCACCATGCCAGAACCTGAGTCAGGGCGAGAATGGAACAGGGGCTTATAAACCTTTGGGATTTCCTTAGGAGGAAATGCATCTTATTATCATTGTGTGTGTATGTGTGTGTAACAAAAATCTAATTCATGTGCCCTTCTTATGTGTGATACGCTGCTACATTCTATTTCACTCTATTTCATGAAAACAGTTGCTAGTTGTGGCCTGGTAAATTGATTTTAATATTCCTCCGACAGGTCACAGTCCCATAATTTGAGAACCATTGTCACAGAGAACACACCTTCAGCTTTCTCTGAAACAGCATGGGAGAGTAGGAGGCTGTCAAGGGGAGAAGCTGGAGCTTCAGACAGCCCCGGCGGGTGCTTCGGGGCTCTGCAGCCAGCAGCACATGGGAGGAACAGTACCGGGGCTCTTGCATTGGCCAATGTTCTCGTTCTGTGGATAAACAGAAGACACCAGCCTTCAGTGCCTGCAATCTGCTACCTTTCGAGGGCTTTCCAACTCAGCCTGAGAGAGGAAGGAAGGATGGCTTGATTAGAAAGACAACAGCCACCTCCTCTGCTCAGTATGCTCCCAGCATACAGGCTGGGTGTGGCTGGGGCATTCTTTTGCCATCAGGATGCCTGTTAAGAGCAAGATACGTTATAGAAGGGCCAGGATGGAAGGGCAAATCATTTGTGGCACTCGGCCCCCAGGCTGCCCTCCTCCTAGCCGGTGCTTCCCTCCATCACCGGGTGTTGCACAGAACGTGCCATCTGGGGGCCTTGCTGCAGGAGATGGCTGGGACTTCGCAAGCCAACTGTACTGCTGCTAAGACAGAATGTGTCCCCATGAGAATGTACACTGAGTCCAGGGGAGGCATCCAGACTGCCTCCCTTTGAGATGGCTCTGCCAGTCTCCATGGGGACTTGAGAGAGCGATTCCCCACAAAGAGCGGCTGGCGGAGGCAAGCTGCCCCAGTGACTGTTCTGGGAGAGGGGTAGGTAGGTAAAATGATTTCTAAAAGAAAGCCTAGCCAGTTGACCAACTTTAGTTCTAGACCCAAAGTGGGCAAAACTCCGTGGGTCAGGCTCTTGAATGAGTCCTTTTGAATCGTGTGTCTTCTCCACTCCACCCACAATGGGCTGGGGTTTGGAGAAGGCAGAATTGGGAAGACAGTGCAAGTGAAGTGAAAGGCTAGACCCTAGCTTCTAAGGAGCTTACACTCCAATCAGAAAAAGGGTATTAAAAACAGAAAGCTATTAACGTACAGTACATAAGAGACTGTAAGCAAATGCTGCATTCAGTGGGGCAGAACGTGAATGCTGCAGGATATCAGGAAAGGGAGGCCCGTGAGGGCTGAGCCAGCTGAGAGGTGGAAAGGAGGGAAGCCATCCAAGGGCAGGCTGGCAGGAGGGGGGCCTGGAGCTGGACTCAGGCGATGAGAAAACCATTGTGACAGGGGCTGCCATGCATGACAGGGAGTAAAGAGGGACTGGGCTGGAGGGTGAACCTTGATGGTCAGTTGATAAATGTCCTTAGGAAATTTAAAATCCAGAGCCTGTATTCCTAGCTATGCAGGAGGCTGAAGTGGGAGGATTCCTTGAGCCCAGGAGTTTGAGGCCAGCCTGGGCAACATAGCAAGACCCTATCTTTAAAGAAAAAAGCCCAAAATACAATAACATCTGGAGTCTTAATCTTTACGGGACAGTGATGGCACACGTAACAGGTACATAAAACATGAGATGGGCACCCAGGGTGGGAAATAGATACTTGCAGCAGGGCAGCTACTGTGGGATGTCTGGCAATACTCCAGTAACCTTCCAGAGGTTGAGGCCTTTGAGAGTCCTTGACTGAGGAGGACGGATTTGTGAACAGCAGCAGGGGACAATGCCCCAAGCATGGTTCCTGGAGGTACACAGGCCTGTGTTCTTGTCCCTGCTTTTCCAGTTTCGAGCTGTGAGCTGTTAACCTGTATAGACTTGAGTTTCCTCTTTGGTAAGAAGGGATGAAGCATAGTAATCCCTGTTGGCACCTGTCCCATGTCAATATCGTGGGTCTGACACATTCTTAGGCCCTTACGAAAGATGGCTTTTAGTATTATTATTACTCCATTTGTATTTCTCCAGCCTTGCTCATATTTCCTAAAGCAAAATGACAGACCACTGTAAAGGGATGACACCCAGGGATGTGTGTCACATGAGCTTACCATATGGTGGCTGCCTGGTGTGATTTCTGTGCCTTGGTGGGGGTAGGAGGGAGTATCACATCTTATGGAAACAACAACCATATTCTACTGGGTCTAATTGCCAAGTACCAGCAAGATCAACTGAGTCTGCATCAACTAAATTTGTGCAACAGATAACTAAGGATGGGAGTGGCGTGGTGGTGGATTACCTGGATATGGAGGTAGAGTGAAGAATAGCAACCTGGCCTTATTCTGCTCAATTAAAAAATGTATAAAGAGCCTTCTCCCTACTACCTATGTGCTGCTATTTTGGGGGTATAAGCCATTTACCCATGAGATAGTTAAAAACTAAAAGCTTATTATGAGTGAGTTTATGAAAGCATAAATTGTATGCTTTAGATAACCCAGGAAAGGAGCATTTTATTTGTAAGGGAAATATTGTGTAGAAATTGTTGAGAGATGAAAGCATATCCCTACTGACTCCCTTACCCACAGGCATTGTTCACACCTGCTCTGTCCTCACTTCTGAGGAGCCCACTGAGTGGCCATTGGTTAGTGCTGACCACTTGGTTCACCAGAACAAAGACATTCCACCATCCTAAAACCCAGAGTGGAAGGAAAGAGATGCTCTAAAGAAAGGTTTCTCTTATTGCTTTAGCTCTATGTCTTCTTGATCAAAGGTTTGACAGAGGGGTCTTCTCAGAATGAAAAATGTGAGAGAAGCTGGAAATTAGGGAATTGCTATCTGCAGCCTTGTTTCTTTGAGGGAATTGACTCTTCCTCTTGATTTATTTTTCCACTTTGAAATATTTCATTCATTCATCCTACAATTCATTTATGGCATTTCATCAACATGCCACTATGAAAAACTGAGCCAACTTAATTTTTTCCTTTATTACTAAAAAATAAAAAAAAAAAGTTTTCCATTTCAGTCACATTAGGTTTCTTGCCCTTCCAAAAAGTGGATCCTTTTTTGTAATTAATTTGGGAAACAATAAACTGGAGGACTGGGTTGGAGACAAGAAGAGCTCTGTAAAGATCCCAGTGTAACTTATATTTATTAGCAGCCAGAATAATATTAAGACAATGTGGCCAATCACACCCACAGCTCCTTGGAGAACACTGAATGATGCTATGTGCATACACGTACTTTGACAAAAACTGGGTACTCAGGAAGTGATTTTCAGGGAGCCAAATGGGAAGAGCCCAGGCTCAGGAGGGGCCAGACACGTGGATATAAATCCTGGCTTTATTATTTACTGGTCATGTGATCTTTAGCAAGTTATTCATCTCTGTAAGGGGGTTATGCATTATAGAGAGGTATTTAAGGTAGGGTGGGTGCAACTAATTGTTACCATTATTATTATGCAAAGGCAAGGCAGTACTATCATCATTATCATGATTATTGTTCATTATTTTCAGTCTTGAAATGAGTCATGTGGCCTTTCTGCAACCTTCTTAATGATATTTCATTGAGATTAATATCAGAATGAGATTAAGTTCTGGAACTACTGATACTAGTAGGAGGTGAGGTCAGGGAGTGCAAAGTATCAAGAAACAGTTCTTTGAGTTTAGACCTTGACAAGGGAAAGTGCCTGAAGTGGTTAAAATTTAATTTTTCTATCACTGAAAACCCTTAGGGTGATCTTGCTTTAGTTTGTCAGAATTTGTATCACTTACTACATACAAAGTGGGAGGAATGCAAAGAATAAACCTGAAGAGGTACCTGACCAGAGGAGGCAGATGTGTAATCACAGAGTAATGTGAGGAGTGCAGTGATGCACGTTGATGATGCACATTGATGCAGTGACGCACACTGATGATGCACATTGATGTAGTGATGCCCACTGATGATGCACATTGATGCAGTGATGCGTACAGAGATGCACACTGATGATGGGTAGAAGAGAGAAAGGGCATCTTAATGCACAATAGGATGCTCTTGGCCACCAGTAACAAAAAGTTTGACTAAAAATGACTTAAACAATAAAGAGATGTATTATCTTCTATAGAAAGAAGTCCTAATGGAGGAGATCCCAGAGCTGGTTAACTTTGTGACTCAATAAAGATCCAAACTATTTTTATCTTTTTATTCTGCCATGTTCACTCAATATGTTGCCTAGACTCCCTCAGGATCACATGATGGCTGCAGGAGCTCCGGGCATCACATATCAACAGACTAACATCCAGGGACAGATGAAAGACTGTTTCTCTCATGTGCTTCAGTTTTTAAGAGTAAGACAATTTTTCTGGAAATACCTACTCTACATGGCAGACTTTTCTTAACATTTCCTAACCAAGTTGCCTTGCTTTTCATGAGACATAACAGTAAAGAGAAGGACAATACCAAAATTTGCATTTATATCTGTAAAAATTCACTCAAGTTATTGGGGGAAGAAGGAGATCTTGAGATAAAACTGGGGCTTTGCATCACTAAAGAAAATAAAAGTTGGCTTTAAGATAGGCAGCCTAGAGAGACTGTAATAACGAGTAATGAATTTATTTTGGAAGAGAGTGGGGATCAGAAAGGCTTTTTGGAGGAGGTAATACCTGAGCTGAGACTATATAGCCTTGCTACTTAAAATGTTGCTGTCTGGTACATCTGCTTCAGCATTAGCGTTACCTGGGTGCTAGTTAGAAATGTAGAATTTTTGGTCTGTTCCCGACCTACTGAATCAGCAACTGCTGTTTTATGAGACATCCAGATGAATCATATATATGGTGACATTTAAAAGGTACTGATGTAAAGCATGAATAGAAGGTGACCAAGTAAAAGGATTTGAAAAGTGGAATGGGATAGACAGGCAATATAAGAGGAAACTGAGTGAACACAGGTAGTAGAAGGAAAATTAATACAACACATGGGGTTGACTACAATGAACTTAAGGTTACGGATTTTTAGATATAGATTCTAGCTTTTAAAAATCAGAAAATTTAGGGTGCCACCTGTGGCTCAAAGGAGTAGTGCGCCAGCCCCATGCCAGAGGCCAAACCCAGCCCTGGCCAAAAACTGAAAAAAAAAAAAATCAGAAACTTTAATCCATCCAATATTGCCAGTATGGAGGAATTAACACTTTTGAATGTCTACTATGCTCTAGTCACTGTACTGATGTTATGTGTAGGTTGTTTTGTGTAGTGTTTTATAGATTGTTTCACTTATGGAAAGCTGCTTTACTTTAAAACTTAGTACATTGGCTCCAGCCACGTACACCTAAGGTGGCGGGTTTGAATCCCCAGCCCGGGCCCGCCAAACAACAATGACGGCTGCAACCAAAAAATAGCCGGGCGTTGTGGCGGGGACCTGTGGTCCCAGCTACTTGGGAGGCGGAGGCAGGAGACTCGCTTGAGCCTAGGAGTTGGAGGTTGCTGTGAGCTGTAATGCCACGGCACTCTACCCAGGGGGACAGCTTGAGGCTCTGTCTCAAAAAAAAAAACAAAAAA
>CAUYTI010125292.1:0-11712 GCA_963575145.1 Galago senegalensis
AAATCATTCTTTATTTTTATTTATTTATTTATTTTGCAGTTTTTGGCCAAGGCTGGGTTTGAACCTACCACCTCTGGCATATGGGACCAGCGCCCTACTCCTTTGAGCCACAGGCGCCGCCCTTTCCCACCTATTTAAAAAGGGGAAATCTGTTCTTAGCTCATAAAAAATAGTCAGGGGGCCAGGATTTGGCCCATGTGCTGCAGCTACATGGCCTCTGGCCCACACCAACCCTTGTTTCTAGCTCGTGATTGAGATGATAAGGTTCAGACTTCCGCATGGGAGCCGGATAAAACCTAGCCCCTCTGAATCCAGGTTTGGGGTCTTCTTGGGGGTTAGTGGAGGTTGTGGGGTTCCATGAAGTTGATGCCACACCCTGTCATGGGGTACCCTGGATGTGTTCCCAGCCTAAGCTGAGTCAACCTTCTGCCAAGCGTAAAGAATGTTCTTCACCCCCACTGTGACTGTGAAGGGGAAATTTCTATACTCACAGGGCAGAAAGACCTTGTATTCTGTATTTTGGCCACTGTGCCCTCAAGCTGCCCACACCAAGTTCCAATTCCAGACATCATTTTCTCCCCCAGGCAATGCCCAGGTAGCTTCTGGGTCCTTCCTAATTGGCTGAGCTGCCTGACAATCAAGGTGCCTCAGTATCTGAACCCACCCAGCTGCCTCCTAGGTAGGATGGAGTGGATGGGTGGACAGGTGGTTTAAAGGGCCAAGCAGTCTGTGCCCGGTCCTTGCTGGTCCATCTATCGGTGACCTTGGCATATTCCTTCACCCCCTCTGTGCCTCCACTGGCTCAGAGGGTGCCAAAAGGCTCAGCCCAGTGCTTGATACAACTGTGTGAGTGGCCAAGGGAGCCGCCAGGTTACCCAGGGTCTGGAACATCAGGGGAATACCTGCCCAGCTGTGTCTGCCTTACACAGGGGCCTTGGCAATATATTCCAGCCGCTTCTTGCCCACCAAACCAGAGTGCCTGTGAGCATCCCATTTTGTCCTCATGCCTATCTGGACAGAGGAATTCAGGTCAGCCCCAGAGATCCCTTTTTGGTCTTGTCTGCTGTCCAGAATGGAGTATTTCACAGTGAAAATAACCTGGACTCTGGAACCTACTGCCACTTCTGAGCTGTGTGACGTGGGCAAGTTACTGGACCTGTTTGAGCCTCAGGTTCACCAAGGATGGGCGTACTCACCCCCCAGGGTGCCCATGCAGATTGTAGGGGCTTCTCCCTCCACAACCCCCATATTTACTCTTCTCTAAGACCTGCTCTTTGCTGAACACCCCACCTCTGTGAGGCTACCCTGCAGCCCTATCCTGACTGGAGGACACATGAACTGGGAAGTGTAGAAAACTCTTTCCTGAACTTGCTGGAAAGCGGGTCTGAGGCGGGGTTGCCAAAGGGCTCCTTCCACACCTCTCCAATTTCACAGGGACACCAATGGCCCGTCGCATGGCTGTTTGACCACATTTAGATGAGGCTATGCTGGTGGAGTGAGCCTGTCTCTGCTGCCTAGGCGCTGGGCCTGTCTTTGGGGGCCTGCCCTGTGTCAGATGAGACCCCACCAGGCTGAAGTAAAGCAGGTCTGTGGTAGGAAAGAAAAACATGCCTCACTCTGGGAGAGAATCTCTCCTCTTGCTGTTTTGTTTAGGTGCCTGTGGTATGTCAGGCGCTCTGCTGGGAGGCAGGGAGGAGGAACAATGGCCCTCGTGAGGCAGTGGGGCCCCAGCAGGCCTTCCTCCTGCCAGGCCTGGCTTTGGGCATCTTGGATCTCCAACTTGGAGAAGTCATGTTTTTTTCCTCTCTGGGTCTGGGGGAGACCTGAGAGGGGTGTTGCAGAGGCTGGACTTCCCTGCCTCCCGAGTCACCACCCTCCCTGCAGTTCTCAATCCCCAGACCCAGGCTTTGGACCCTGGTAGACTGGAAGGGCCATTTAGTCTAACCTTTCGGTGTGCTGCTCTCGAATCCTCCATAAATCTCCCTTCACACCATGCCGTGCCGGGGAGTTCACTACCATGCAGGCAGTCTTTTCTTTCTCTGGGCAGCTTTGCTCCATGCGGTACCGAAATCTGCCCTGTAGAGAGGCAGTTAAAGAAAACTCTCTGTAACAAAGCTGCCAGAAAACTGAACTGGACCCCTTGGGAGATTGTAAGCCCTCCCTGTTAATCACCTCTCCCACCACTGTAGATGTATAAAGAAGAAGCTGAGTCCCACTGGGCAAGGATGATAGAAGACGATTGGATTGTTGGCACAGCAGAAAAGGATGGGATGTGTGTGTCTATGTGTAGACTAGAAGTTTGCAAGACTTTAGGACAGCCTTTCACATGGTACATGAGGAGGAGGGGTGAAGCCCAGGTCTTGGACCTCATTTCCTCTGCACTGAGGCCTGCTCCTCCTCCTCCACGGAAGGAGAACATAACTGGGCCTGGTGCCTTCTGCCTGACCCCCGCCCCAAGGCCCAGCTCTGCCCATGCAGCTGCTTTAGGCCAGCTGTCTTGGCCCCAGCTGCCCATGGCGCTGGCTCCCTTTGCCCCACAGGGCCTGAGAGCTGGTGGTTGTCATTCCTGAGTTGTCTGCCTCAGGGAGGGGGTGAGGGCAGCCAGCTCCCCGCTTCCCTCTTCCTCCCTGAGTCTTCCCCCTCTTAGGATCTTTTGGAGTGGAGGGGATAGCAGGCTCAAGCATGATTTGTGTCATCTCAGAAGCACAACTTGTGTCATCTGGGGTGACGGTGAAAACTTGGAAACAACCTATGTGTCCGATCTTACAGTACTGGTTAAATATTCTGTGCTATGGCTATATCTGGGACTTCAACTGGGGTTATTGGAGTTCCTGAGTGGGTTTTGAATCCCACTCTGAATCCTGAATCCCCAGAATGTATTTGCTAAACACAACCCATACATGAATTTTTCTGGGGGAGTCTATGACCCCCCCAAGTGTTAATAAATAGTGATTAACAGGATGGAATCCTAGGCAACATGTAAAATTATGTGGGAGAAGAACATTTTATCAGCATTCAGAGATTGTATATTATAGAATATACAATCTAGAAAGCAGGCCTCAAAACAGTATATACAGGATGGGCCTGATTTTGTTTAAAACCATTTGTTACCCACATACACTGGAAGTGTAACTGTTAAACTGATAGTGATGTTTATCTTCGGGGTGACATTCAATTCTTCCTGGATCTCTGTTTTTCTGTATTTGTTGATGTTCTACCATCACATTCATCCACTTTGTAGTAGGAAATGGGGCCGCTCACCTATTTTCTGAGAAAGCCTCTGTGATCCGAGCTCCCAGCCCCACAGGGATTCTGCAGTTCTGTGGGACAAGCACAGGTCTCACCTCTGGGTCAGTTGATCCCTAACTTCCATCTGGGAGACTTTCAGAGCCTGGATGGTGAAGGTGAGAGTTTCCCTATATAATTTCCCTCCTTGCAGCCATGGCCCAGAGTGCTCAGAGGACCACACTTTCTAGCTATGTGGCTTGTGGCAGGTCATTCTGTAAAGCAGGGACAGTGTTGTACCCACCTTATGGGTATACTGTGAGGGTGACTGGAGATGATCTGGGGCCAGGGGCCCCAGTCGCCACCAGCATTGCTTCCCCCCTCACTGACCTGCCTGCCTTCTCTTTCCTCCCCAGGAAGCTCCAGGACCAGCAGGATGGGGTCAGCCTGCATCAAAGTCACCAAATACTTTCTCTTCCTCTTCAACTTGCTCTTCTTTGTAAGTATGGCCAGGGCAGACTCTTCTCCCAACCTGAGCCCCTCTAGGGCCAGGGGGTGGTTGGTGGGGACTAAGGACACACTATCCCAAGTGTAATCATGTGGGGGCAGTGAGGAGATTTCCTGGCATTCCAGTTGGCTCTGTGGCAAAGTTCTAGATTCCTCTCTGGAGCTCCCGAAGACTGGGCCAGTCAGTGCTGGAGGTGGGTGTGGCAAGATAGAAGCCCTATCCCCCCAAATCCCCATCTCTTTAACTCCTTAGCAAGAGTGTTGGGAGAAGCCTTTTGTCACGTCCCTAGTCTTGTTCTGAGCACCCCTCAGCCCCCATGCACTGACTCCTATGCTGGAGTTGCCGGTGTAGGAGATTGTGAATGTGTGAGTGAGTGTGTGAGTGGGCATGGGGGTGACAGTGGCCTGGAGTGGCCTTCCCAGCCCCAGAGTGGTGTTGGGGGCTGTGGCTTCTCTGTGTTGTCTGCTCACCCTACACTGTTAAAACACCAGGTTATACAATACGATGTTTATTATGATCCAATTTTATTTCTAAGAATGTATGTGTGTATATATATATATATATATATTCATAAAAACATGAATATTTTTGAGAGAAGAAAATACCTCTGAATGTTAATGTTGAGATTCCTGGGAATTTTTATTTTATTCTCTGTGCTTCTCTGTACTTTCCAAACTTTCTACCGCAAGTATGAGTTGCTTGTGTGTCAATGAGGGTGGTGGTGGTGGTTGCATTACAAGTTACATAGGATTATAGAAAAAAAAAACTGGGAAATAAAGAATAATTCCGGTGGCGCCCGTAGCTCAGTGGGTAGGGCGCCAGCCATATACACTGAGGCTGGCAGGTTCAAACCCAGCCCAGGCCAGCTAAAACAACAATGGCAACTGTAAAAAAAAAAAAAAAGAAAAGAAAAAATAGCCGGGCATTGTGGTGGGCACCTGTAGTCCCAGCTACTTGGGTGACTAAGGCAAGACAATCGCTTAAGCCCAAGAGTTTGAGGTTGCTGTGAGCTATGATGCCATGGCGACAGGGAAACAGCTTGAGACTCTGTCTAAAAAAAAGAAAAAAAAAAAAGAACCATTCTAACCTGGCAGGTACAATGTACATTATTTGGGTGATGGTTCCACTAATAGCCCAGATATCACCACTAAAAAATATGTTCATGTTAATAAAACTGTATTTACACCCCTTAATATTTACAATTTTTTTAAAAGATCACAAAAGAAAAAAAGAATTTTCCTAAGTTCCTCCATAACTTTAACCCCATGCACGGATACGTACACGTGTGCACACACGCGCACACGCAGCAACCCTGGCGCTGCCTTCCCTGCTGTTTGTCTCCCCTGGCCCTGGCCCCAGCTCCTTCCTCGAGGACCATGCTGAGGCCCCACAGTGGCTGAGGGCCTCTGCTCATGGCAGCCAGGCTTGGAACCCACCCCAGGCGGGACCCGGGCTTTCCCAGCTTGATGCTTAGGTCCCTCCCAGCTGGCCCAGGACCCTGGGAAGCAGCTGCTCCTACAGGCAAAGCCAAGCCTTCCCTGGCAGACACTTGGTGTCTGGGCTGAGACCCAGCATAAAGGGCGCACAGGCTGGGGGTGGGAGCTGAATACTGCAGCCCTATCCCAGGGGGCTTTTGGGTCTAGAGAGAAGGGTCTAGGTACTGGCTTAGGAGGTAGAAGGGCTCAGGTTTCAGGGGTGTAGAAACTTCCCTCCATACAGTAGTAGGTAGGGGGTGGTGGGGTGGGCACAAAAGACCTAGTAGAGAAAGGGGGTGGGGTTGATGGTTTTGGCCACAGTGTTCCTTCCTGTCCTACTCCCAGGCTGCCCCACCGAACCAGAGACTGGAAAATCTGCTCTCTGGCCAGAGCTTGGAGGCTGGTCTGGGGCCATCCAGGCCTTGGCCTCCTTCCCTGCACCTCCTGGGGGCTGGCAGGAGGGAGTCAGGTGTTAACTGTCTGTATTCCAGGGCCCTTGGGAACCCCTTCAGATATCAGGTGGAAATAGGAGAGCTTTTTGTCACAGGATGGGGAGAGCAAAATAAAAGTTTTGGACGGGGCAGTGTGTGTTGATTCATTTACTCACCATTCTTTCAACAAGCGTGTATCCGACACCTCCATGTATTCAGAGATCCACGCAGCAGAGCCCTGGTGGCTACATTATAGGGCTTATGTCCTAGGGGACAGTGGGCTTCAGTCTAAAGCTACTCGCATGGATTATGAATTGAGTTGTGGGGGAGCTCAGAATGAAGGATGAGCCTAGGAAAGAGGATGATGAGGTCCTGGGGTTTTGAATGTGGCAGGGAGAGAGAATCCCAGGAGCAGGGGCACAAGCCCAGTGTGGGGGCAGGGCAGTGTGCCTTTCCAGGCCAGACTGTCCAGCCTTGGGAAGTTCTGGCCTGGGTTGTGCACATTGGGAAGGGGTTATCTGATCAGATTTATGGTTTGGAAAGATCACTGTGGCTGTTGTGTGTGCTGGCACCTGCCCATTATGCTCGCGCCTACACGTGTGTGTTCAAGTACATCGTTGCCTGCACGCCTTCCTGGCCCCAGGCCCCAGGCTCCCTGGCAAATTATCCTGTCCTCTCTTCTCAGGTCCAAAAAATGCAATGCTGTGTCTGTCTTGGGGAAGGGGCATTCTCAGTGAGTCCTGGCTCCTGGCTGAGTCTCATCCGGATGTTGGGGCGAAGCTGGGGGTAGTCAGTGTGGGGTGTACTCCAGGCTTGGCTCACAGAGAAGGGGGGCCATTGTGCCTCACCCATTCTGGTAGGCCATGGCCCAGCAACTAGTTCAGCCACACATGATGGTCAGGATGTGGTTATCAGACCCAGGGAGGGGACTGAATATATAGCACCAGGGACTTCATTCTGAGGGTCCCTCTTTGCGAGTTGAGGAACTAGCTGGACTGTCTGAAATTTTGATCTGCTTAAGATTATGTTTGCCCAGAAGGAATTTTTTGCCCTGCCTCCCTACTCCCTTTTGACTGGTACTGTGCTCCCTCCTGGCCCACTCTGAGAGTGAGGACTGGCCCTTGTCCAGCTGTGCTGGGAGGTGGGGAGGGACAGGGCTGCAATGAGTCTCTGGGAACAAAATCCCAAGTCCTGAAAAACCCCCTTTTCTCCCGGCTGTGTAGACTCAGGTGGGCCCTACCCTCAGGGGGACCCTTCCCCTACCCAGTGTCTTAGCCACCTTCCTGTCCTCAGAGACTGGCTCTTTGGGCTAAGGCCCAGGACAGATCCTAAGTATCCCTGCACTCACCTACTACTATCTGGCTTCCAGTCCCCTAATGGTGGTGTCAGGGCCTCAGTTTCCCCATGTATGAAATGAGGACAACTGGCAGGGCCCATCTCACTAGGAAAGAGGATACCTCAATGATGAGTCTGGTAGAAGATGGAGGACAAAGGTGAGGAAGAGGCCACCACACCCTCATGGCTATGGTCATCAGCTACAGTGGTCTCTAAGGTGGCTGGGAGGGAGATGCAGTGGGAGAGGTGGTGCCCAACTGAGCCACTGAGGGGCCCAGGACAAAAGGAAAAGCAGCAGTGCTGATCCTGTGCAAACTTTACTTCAAAGTTTAATAGTTAATTCATCTTGGATCTTCTGCCTTAATTTTTAAAGTATTTCTGCAAAATATTATTTGTCTTGTTTATTGAGTTTTTCATGTCCTTTTACCTTACTCTGGTCCTGGCTCTGGTCTTTAATAGCAACAGAACAAGGATGCTAGGTACCTTGAGGCCATGCTAGCCTCAAGCTGAGGGTTCTCTGGTGGCGGCTAGCCTTGGACCTGGGATTATAGGATGGTGGCCAAAATGGGAACCTAGGGCTGGTGAAAGACATGAGATCCTGGCGATGTGTTATCTAGCAGGTGGGCCCAGTCTAGGCCCCAGGTAACATCCAGCTCTGTGAGGTGACATAGTAGCCCAGCCTCAAAGAGAATCTATGCCTTTGCTCAGGCTAGATACTTCCCTGACCTTAGCCAGCTTTGTAGAAAGGTGAATCTTGGCTGAGACTCCACCTGGGGAGGTGAGCTTAGGTTGTGGGCCCCACTTAGGGGGAGGGGAGAAAGCAGAGAATCCCTGGGCCTGGGATTTGTCACTCTCAGTCACCCCCCATTCATTCTTCTTTCTAACCTGTGTCTGTGCAGTTTGGTTCATGAGCTCATTCATTCCTTCAGCTGTCTAGCACTATAGGACTTCCAGGGATACAATCCTGCTCTCAGGAGCTCACAGTAGAGCTAGAGAAATGAACACAGCAGAAAGGCTAGTGGGAATGGCTGTTCAGATGGGTTAGGCAGTGGTTGCCACAGAATGGGGGCAGGCCCCTTCATACACTGAGGGGAGGAAGGATATCTCCTGTCACCAAGACCCAAAGTCAAGGTGAGCTTTGATGTTCAAGTCTACGGAGAGTCTTCCCCAGACCACGGCTTCTTAGGGAAACCCCCAGGCTGGAAGAGAGGTGTAGGCACAAAGGTGCCCTGGTAGCAGGCTACACCAGGAAGCTGGGGTGGAACCTTGTGTGGTGAGGGGGGAGAGGAGGCAGGAGGGGTCCCCAACATGTGGGCCTGCCATCCAGATTAAGGGTTTGGGCCCTAAGGTCATCTTGACATTTCTGGGCTGGAGAAGGAGAGGGTGGCTCCCTCTGTGTCCGCCTAACCCTTGCCTTCTTGGCCTGGGCCACAGGCATAGCTGGGGAGGGGCTCTCAACCCCCCTGCTCCTGGGATCCCCATTAACTGTCCCCTTCTCCTTCCAGATCCTGGGTGCAGTGATCCTAGGCTTTGGGGTGTGGATCCTGGCCGACAGGAGCAGTTTCATCTCCGTCCTGAGTAAGGACCCTCTGCTTCCCCATACTCTGACCCACTATAGAGGGGAGGATAAGGGCTGTGGGCAAAGCCAACCCACCAGTACTTTAGCTTCAATGCCTGTCGCTTTTCCAGCTAACCTCAGGAACTCAGCCAGGTCCTGTTGCTGACCACTGCACCATGGGTCCCCGAGGCAGGGGTTTCCAGAAGAAATTTTTTGTTCTTCCCCAAACAAAGCTGCTGTTGTCTGGAGAACACTGGGGGATGAGGGAGGCTTGTTTCCCTTCCTGGCCCCTTCCCTTGGCCCTGACCTTGGGAAAGCCTCTTAAATTCTGTTTCTTCATTTGCCCATTCAGCTGAATATGGACATCAGTCACACCCCTTCCCATTTCAGAGAGATGTAGGGGAGAGCCAGAGAAGGTAGATTTTCAGATTCTGGCAAAGCACCTGCTGTGAACCAAGCAGTGCTAGGAAGGTCAGGCAGGTGTGCCATGAGCAGGGTACTGGGCACAGCTGCCCTTTATCAGGCTTGTCCTGTTACAAGCATTTGCATGTATCAATGGTCTTAATCCCACAAACACCCTGTAACGTAGATAATATTCTATTCCTGCCTTATCAATGGAGACACAGAGGCTCAAAGAAGTTAAGTCACTTGCTGGATCAAACCCCTAGAGCTTTGGTCCTAAATGAAGTACATGCCAGGGTGAGCCTCATTGTGGAAGCCCCTTCTCTCTCTTTAGAGGCTGGAGGCAAGGAGCCCGAGGCATTTCTAACATGGATCACAGGCCCTCTGCATCTACTTAGCTTCCTCCAGGAAGCCTTCTGGATTTGCTTTGCTGACCTCATGGGAGCTGCCTGGGGTGGGGGAGCCTAGCAGAGGCTCCGAGGAGCACAGCTGTGCCTGCTCCTCACTGAGTGCAGCCTTGGCGCACTTCCCCTCCCAGCAGCTGCCCAAGGCAGCTGCTTTGGACTCTAGCCCATGGCAGCTGCTTGATTGAATAAAACGGAACCTGGCTAGGATGTGGTGATGGAGGGACCACATCTGTCACCCTCACCCCTGGGGGCCTGGGCCTCCCCTCTGAGTTGGGAAACAAGGATGATCCACCCTCTAGCCACATCCGATGTACCCTGGGCTATCAGTTCCTGCCTCTTCCGGGGTTAGGGTGGGTGGGGGACCCATGCTCCCCATGCCTTTCTAACATGGGACACACCCTCAGCCTTGATTAGGTATAGGCCCCCCCTTCCTGGGCCATCGCCCACACCCAACAGGCACTACGCCCCAGGGCAAAGTCTAGAGGCCCAGCCTGCCTACCTGCATTTCTGCCCTCTGTGCTCTGCCCCAGAACTGGGATGGGGGTGTCCTGCTGTAACCCCAGCCGCCTTCCTATTTAGGTCTGAGAATCTGGCCAGACCTCAAAGGCTTACTTGGTGCAGCAGAGGTGCTTTTTGCAAATACTGTGAGCCCCTCCCACCCCAAGGGACCTGACTCCCTTAGTGCAGGTGGGGGCCTGAGTGCTGGTGTTTGTCAAAAGCTCCCCAGGTGATTCCCTAGGTGGTCAGAAGCTCTGATTTGGAGCCCAGTTACTATGCACTTGGATAAACTGAGGCTGGAGGTAGTGGAGAATGAATTGATAAGACACACAGCCAGCAAAGGTCAGAGCCGGGAACCAGGGCCCCTGACCCGTTACGTGCAACACACTTTCCTTACCTGTGAGTTGCCACTGCGGGTCATGGGGCTGGGCATTACTGTTCTCAATTTTCAGGGGAGCTAAAGCAATTTATCCAGGGGCACACAGCTAGCAGGTAGGGCAGCTGGGAAGTAGACCAAGTAGCCTGGTGCCCCAGCCCATGCTCTGACCCCCGTATCAGTGGCTCTGCAGTATGCCACTGGCTAGTACCTTGGTGAAAAGTAAACTCGACCCAGACCACTGGGGTTCAAGTCATGGCTGTGTTGCCCATTACTGTGTGACTCTGGGGATGTTACTTCACCTCTCTTTGCCCCTTCACTCACAAAATAGCAATAATAATAGAATGTGCCTCATAAGGCTACCGTGGGAAGTTAAATCCCCCATTTCTATCTGGAAAGAGCTTAGGACCGCTCCTAGTAAATAGTACATAAGCAACTGTTTAAGTTCTAAAATACTATTTTAGTATTTATAACAACTTGAAGAAGCAGGACTTAGTCCCATTTTACAGGAAATAAAAAACAGAAATGGTTTGCCTGGGTGGGAACATGTTAGCAGCTCAGCTGGGGTGGAAACCCACTTCTCTTAG
This sequence comes from Galago senegalensis, assembly GCA_963575145.1. Taxonomy (NCBI): domain Eukaryota; kingdom Metazoa; phylum Chordata; class Mammalia; order Primates; family Galagidae; genus Galago; species Galago senegalensis. The sequence continues at coordinate 10,803 of CAUYTI010125292.1, forward strand.
CCCCTAGCCCCTTTCAGTTTGGGCCACTCCCTAGTCCCTGCCAGGCCCAGAAGGATTGAAGGGTTGTTCTGGCGCACAGTGGATGGGCTACCCTGGGCTACCCTGGGACATAGACTTGCCCTCTTCCTAAGGTTGCTCAGATTTGGGGTGTGCCTGGGACCCTGGACGTGGATAGAGACTACTATGAGTGAAGTGTTCTGAGAAGTGGAGACCTCGCAACTCAGCTGGCCTCAGCTGTGAGCCCTGAGTTGGGGTCTGGGCCTGGCCTGCTGGGGCATCTCGCAGCCTCTTAGCCTCTCTGAGCCTCAGGGTCTCTGCAGACAAACTGGGATGTGAAAGCAGCCTCAGAGGGCTGCTGCTGAAATTAAGTAGGATGATCTGGATAAAGGGCCTTGTTTGCGGCTGGCACACAGGGGCTTTCTGGGCAGTGCCAGTTTCTTTTTTCTGGGAGTAGTCACTGGGAGGAATTGTTGGAAGCCAAACCCAGGAAGTTTAGGAAAAGTGGAACCGATGGCCTCTCCCTGCCCACAATGAGTGCTGAGAGCCAAAGGACCTGGTGGGAGAAGGCCAGGATGGGCTGCAGAGGCCCCCACACTCACCCTGTGGGGGCTTGGCCTGGCTTTATGGGAGCTGGGCAGGGATGGTCTAAGTGGGGTGGGTGAGACAGAGCTCTTTCTGAGCTCCAGAATATTTTGTGTCCGGGAAGTGGAGCTGGATCCTGTAGCCACCCACCCTCTAGCTTAGTATTTATATATATATATATATATATATATTTTTTTTTTTTTTTTTGAGACAGAGCCTCAAGCTGTCCCCCTGGGTAGAGTGCCGTGGCATTACAGCTCACAGCAACCTCCAACTCCTGGGCTCAAGTGAGTCTCTTGCCTCCGCCTCCCAAGTAGCTGGGACCACA
>CAUYTI010125294.1:0-15672 GCA_963575145.1 Galago senegalensis
TGTGGTCCCAGCTACTTGGGAGGCGGAGGCAAGAGACTCGCTTGAGCCCAGGAGTTGGAGGTTGCTGTGAGCTGTAATGCCACGGCACTCTACCCAGGGGGACAGCTTGAGGCTCTGTCTCAAAAAAAAAAAAAAACTTCATTTGTTTCTTTTTACTGCAAATAATGCTGAGCTAACACTAGGCTACATTTCCCCTCAGCCACTTCTGTCTCAGGCCAGAGAGGGGCTTCTGGCCTCGTGGGACAGCGTAAACTCAGTGTAGAACCCTGGACATTGCTAATTCCGGAAGATTCCCTCAGGATACCGCACAGGCATCCACATCACCTGGTCTGAGACTCTGCCAACCACCTGGTTAAAATTTGGATTCCTCCTCATTTGTCCTCAGCCCTCAGGAGTTGGCAGCTCCAACTGAACCACCCTGCAGATCAGGAACCTCCCCGGTGCCGGGGCCATGCCAGGGGCTCCAGTTAGTGTGACCTCCGCCCCTTGCAGGTTCCCACAGAACCCCCCCTATCCTATTCCTGCTGGCACGCCCCAGAGGATTAACAGGGGTGTCTACAGATTGCCCCCCAGGCTGGCTTGTCTGGGGTTTTCTCAAGATTAGAAGGGTATGGTTGGGGCGAGAACAGCAGCAGTGAGGGACCCCCATCACACCACAGGTGCCTGTGGTGCCCACTAGCACCCAGGTGACAGTGACCTGGGTGGCATCTGAACAACTCCCTTCCCCTTTTCACCCGGTTCTTGGAAGTTTGCCCCTGCACCCAGCCCACTCTCCTGGCAGGGCGATATCTACACATTGTTTGAAATTCTTCCATCTGGAACTTTTTCTCTCCCAACTTTTCCCCACTCCAGGTTCTTATTTAAAGGGTTAGGTGGGACTTGGGCCTGGGTCTTTCCAAATCTCCCAAGTGAGTGCTAAAGGTTGAGGCTTCACCTCCTAATATTCCCTGAGGCCCTGCAGTGGCTCTGGGCTACCGCCTGAAGGGCAGACATGAGGCTGATGGTTTAAGGATTTAGAGCCCAGGTAGTTTCTTTGGAAGCAACAGAAACATCTGCTAGGATTGACACACTCACCGGCACACTCACACCTGAACACATACATGCACATTCCCACCTGCACAATCACCTGCACACACTCACCCACACACTCACACCTGCATACTCACCTGCACAATCACCTACACACTCACCTACACACTCACACCTGCACACTCACCTGCGCACACACATGTACACTCACCTGTAAACTCACACGTGCACACACTCATTTTCACACTCACACCCGCACTCACCTGCATCCTCACACCTACCCACACTCACCTGCACAATCACCCACACACACTCACACCTGCACACTCACCTGCACACACGCACACTCACTTGCACACTCACACGTGCACACAGTCACCTACACACTCACACCTGCACACTCGTCTGCACCTCACACTTACCCACACTCACCTGCACACTCACACATGCACACAGTCACCTGCACACTCAAACCTACACACACACAATCCTATGCGGGGTTGGCAGACCTTCTTATAATTCTTGGATGAGGAAAGTGACAGCTGCTTCCCTCTGATTCAAAATGTTTGCAGAAGTCTCTAGAACAAGTGCTGTTGGCACATTTGAGACTGGTGACTGGCGGGGTTGGTCTCGCCTTTCCATGAACTAAAACAAAACCTTAAGGCCATGCCCAGGGGCTCACCCCTGTAATCCTAGCACTCTGGGAGGCTGAAATGGGTGGATGGCTATAGCTCAGGAGTTCAAGACCAGCCTGGGCAAGAGTGAGACCCTGTGTCTACTAAAAATTTAAAAAATAGCCAGGTGTTGTGGTGGGTGCCTAATAGTCCCAGCTACTCAGGAGGCTGAAGCAAGAAGATCGCTTGGCCCCCAGTGTTTAAGGTTGTCATAAAGTATAGTGCCACGACACTCTAGCCTGGGCAACAGTGTGAGACTCTGTCTAAAAAATAAATAAATGAAAAGAAACAAAATTAAAATAAATAAAATAAAATCTTAAGTCTCCCAGCCAGCTGAATGGACCAACTCTTGGCCCAGGGGACCCCAAATCTTAGAGCTGTCAGCCACAAGGAGAAGGCAGACGCACCACATCATGGCTCCTCGTTTGGGGAGGACTCCTTGTAGCAATACGATACTAGACCATTATCAAGCCCAAGGGCAGACCCGGCGATGCTCAAACCACACCACAGACCATCCACGTACTTCACAGGTCACCTGAGTCTATGTCCATGGCTTGTCTCTGACTAACAAACATCCTTAACTTACAACATTCCAAGCCTTATGCAAAGCTTTGTTCCTCTAACCAATTACAAGTCAAAGAATCTTTAAACCCACCTGTAACCTGTAATCCCGTCCTGCTTTTTCAGACCAAGCCAACACGCCCCTTACATGTACTCACTTATGTTCTTACAGGTAATTCCTGTCTCCACCAAGGTATGAAACCAAACCGGGTTCCAGAGCAGTCACATTTCCCCAGAACCTCTTGAAAACATGGCCTTGCTGGGGGTCACCCACATTCAGCTCAGAATCGACCATTTTAAGTTATTTTACAGAGAGTGGGTTTTTTTTTTTTCATTAACACTACCCTCCTTGCCCTTTCTACTCACTCTCACTGCAGGGGACACAAAGTTGAGACTTTTGTTCTCAACCGGCAGTGCTGTATGACTCTGTCCTGAGTGTGCTAGTGCAAAAGTGACAGGTACATTTTCCTTTGACAAGTATCTGTAGTTTTCATAGTTACATTAAAAAGTGTGACTTTGAAATTAGAATAAATTCCTAACGTGATTTAAAAGAGAGAACAGTCTGAAGTCCAGAGTTTTGCCTCAAGCAGCTCCAGAACCAGGGACTGTCCCCTGAAGGGCAACTTCTGCCTGGGCCAGGACTCGCAGATGGTCAGAGAACTGCTGATGAGATTATGGGCACCTCTCAGGCTCTCCAGGTGGCAGCCACTCTGGCAGGGCCTGTCTGGGAGGAGTCTTGCAGGGCTCCTGCCTGGGGCCTCTGACCTCACTGGCACCTCCCTCGGGCTGGTTGAAATCTCCGTGTTCTGGAATTTCTCCAAGTTCTTCAAATGCTCACCCTGGCTGGACCCCTGAGGCAGTGGCAGCTGCTCCAGGGTCCTTTGCTTCCTCTGTGCCTGGGCCACCCCTGTCCAAGCCCAGGGGTCTCCTGCCCACCTGGAGCAGGCACAGAGGGTGGCTGGCCACAGAGCTCAGCCTGCACAGGCCTGATCCCAGACACATATGTGTTCGGCAGGGGTGAGGACAAGCTTTCCTGGGGGCCTCGTGCTGAGAGAAAGCTGCCCCCCAGCGTGCCGCCACACTGTGCGCGTCTCATGGGGAGGAAACTTGTTATTTCTTTCCTTTTACTCATGAGGCTCATGCATCATTGATCAAAACATGCTCCTCTTCTGCGGGTGTCTGTAGGTACAGTCTCAGCCTCACGTAATTGTGAGCTGTTTCCCCTGCCTTGCTCCATCAGGGCAGGGAGGGAAGGAGGGTCTACAGGGAGCTGGAGCCAGAGGTCCCACCAGGCAACCCCCAGTGTCCCTGCGGGGAGTGTAGAGCTGAGGGCGGGGGCCCCATGAGCTCAGTGTTTTTGTAGCCATAAAGTTCTTAGATTAAAACTGCAAGACAATATATAAGATCCAGAATGCACGGGGTGGGGTGGGGTGGGGTGGGGGAGAGGGGTTCTCCTTTTGGGGACAAGAAAACAATCCCCGTATGTGAGGTCTGGGACTTCAGAGTGGTGTGTTCCGGGGAATGTTAGTGTCAGCCATGAGGATCTTTTTTGGTCTGGAGAGCCGGCATGGTTGGCCAGCCCACAGTTACTCAGTTTACACGGTCATCCTGGGCAGGAGACCCGCCAGGAAAGGGACATATCATTTTGCTTTCCTCAGGTTCATGAGGGTCCAGGGTCCCTCGTGGTGGAACATTCTTGACTATTGTTGGGAGATAGGAAGTTCACACCCTTGTGGCACCGTGACTCCTGGGAGTCCGTGGGAGGGAGGCCTCAGGAAGCCAGGCCCAGAGACACTGCAGAGCCAGATAACCAGAGAGAAGCTCAGAATGTGAGGGAGGGTGGCCCAGTCGTCAGGTCTCAGCACCATCTGAGAACCACTGGCCACAGCTCGCAGCTGGGGTGCGTCAGCCAGAGTAAAAATTGAGTCTGGTGACTCTCCGGGCTTCTCCTCACTGCCTGGGTGAGTGATTCCAATTACAGAACAAACGTCCATGTCCAGACACACCCCCGGGGGCTGGAGGGAACCCCCAGCAGATGGGCAAGTCCCTCAGCTTCCCTGGTCCTAAGCGCTCTCCCTGCCCAAGGGGCACCAATAAGCAGAGTGCTCTCTGCGGCTCACCCAGACTCAGCACCGAGTCCTTCAGGAACAGGCCCACAGGCTTCCCAACCCCGTGCTGGCCCCCCTCCTTGCCTGGGCCTTGAGGCACTGAGTTGTGGAGCTGGATGGCCCCCCAGGTCCTGCAGACACCGCACAACCACCCAGCGCCTTCCCACTGCCCCTTCCTGCGTTTTCTGTAGCCTCTCTGGGAGTCCCACTCACAGGAGCCTCTCCAGAGAAACAGAACTGGTGGGGTACAGATGATCCAGACACAGACCTATAAGGAGATCTAGTGTAAGGAACTGGCTCACGAAGTTATGGAGGCTAAGACGTCCCCAGCCCTGCAGGTGGCAAGGTGGACACCCAGGAACTGGGGAGAAGACCAGGCCCCGCTCAGTCAGGCACAGATGGTGGGTTCTCCCTTCCTGTACCATCTTGTCCCATTCAGACTCCAGATAGACACGGTGCAGCCCACCCACTCAGCCCATGACTCTAACACTCATCTCGTCCAGAAACACCATCCCAGACACACCCAGTGTGCAACCAGGCATCTGGACACCTGGACACGTGCACACATGAAATCCACCACCACAGGCCACATCCACATTCCTAACCATCCAGAACCAAATTCCACCCTGCCCCAGGTTCCTCACACCAGTGAGTGACCTGCTATTCCCGAGGCTCCGGGCACAAATACTCAGGGTCCTTCTGGACTCCCTGGGTCCTCTCTGGGATCCTGCACCTGCCAGGCTTGCTGTCCACCTTCACACACGTCCAGAGGCCTGGTCGTACTTTCTGCATCTCCACCTCCCTGTGCACTGCCAGCCTTTCCTCCTAGGCTCCCACCATCATCTTATTTGCGCCTGGCCCCCTCTGCCGTCCCAGAGGCCAGGGCAGAACAACCACAGTCTAGCCTCCCCTGCCTGGGTGCTGACCGCCCCCAACGTGCCCCCGACTCCAAACTTCCCTGGAGGGTCTGGAAATGAGCACTGAGCCCTCACAAAGGTAACCCTAACCTCTAACTCCGGAGCTCTGACCTTGGCCAATAGTTCACACACATGGAAATAAGCCCTAAGCCCTCACAGAGGGGTCTGAGGGCCCTGCTCTGGGACACAACCAGTCGGTCAAGAGGCCCCCAGTGCTCCTCTGAGGTCAGGCTGCAGAAGGCAAATGTTTCCTGCTGTGTGGGTGGCCCTGAGGAGCAGCTGTGCCCGGATGTCAGAGGGCGGGAGGAAGGGAACAGGGACTCAGCCCCCATGAGCTCACCCAGGAGGGTGGCGGGACTGGCCACAGCACTCTGGCTGGACCATGCTGAGTTGACAAAGTAGCCACAGAGCCCAGAGCCTCCATCCTCGCAAGGCCTCTTGGGCCATCACAGTCCCGGGCATGGGCTCTGTGGGAGCTCATGCAGGAAACTCCAGGTCCAGGGTTGGGTGGCCTTCTGTGCCCACCCCAGAAGGACATACTCTGCAGAGTCAGACTTGCAGCCCGGAGTCTTGTGGACACAGACACCCGCAGTTACCACTGACGTGCCCTCCCAGGGCTCTGCAAAGAATTTTGCTGGTTCACTGCCGGTGCCAGCAACTGCTGTTTCTGTGACTTCTGCAGGTATTCAATCAATTAGTTTATTATATTCTAAAATAAAGGTTTAATCTCCCCCTAGCATGTCCCAGAGTCTGTAAGAAACTAACAGCACCCTTCTGGGCAGGTGGCCCAGGGCCCTGCACCCAGCCCTCCCCTGCCCTGCCTGCCTCTTGAGGCTCTGCTGCAGACAGATCCACAGTCTGGTAGAGGCAGGTGCCCCTGCCCACAGGGGACATAGAACAAACAACGCAGGGGTGATCACAGCCTGGACCAGACCCGGAGCCTGTAGGAAGGGGTAGCAGGCAGCAGGATGAACCAGGGTGGCCTGAGGACGAGCCTGGGTGTGACTTGGAGACAGCCCTGGTAGTGGCTTGTGGGGGTACCCCTGGGTGTGGCTCCAGGCGACAGCCCTGGGTATGGCTTGGGGGGGACAAGCCTGGGTTTGGCTTGAGGGGGATAGCCCTGGGTATGACTTGGGGGCAACCCTGGGTATAGCTTGGTGGGAGGAACAGCCTTACAAGTGGCTTGGAGGACAGCCCTGGATGTGACTTGGGGACAACCGTGGGTGTGGCATGGTGAGGGACAGCCCTGGGAGTAGCTTGGGGGGACGGCCCTGGGAGTGGCTTGGGAGGGACAGCCCTGGGAGAAGCTTGGGGGGACAGCCCTGGGTGTGGCTTGGCAGGGGCCAGCCCTTGGAGTGGCTTGGGGGTACAGCCCTGGGTGTGGCTTGGCGGGTGATAGCCCTGGGAGTGGCTTGGGAGGACAGCCCTGGGTGTGGCCTGGAGGGACAGCCCTGGGTGTGGCTGTCCGGTCAGCTGGCTCTCCTCGGCCTCTCCTCCAGCAGCCAGGCTGTGCTGGGACTTATTAAATTTTCAAGCCTGCTCGTCTACCTCTAGTCATGGCTTTTCTATTTTTAATGTCTTCAGCTTATCAAACCTGCATAAGCCAAGGCGCCCACAGTTAGAGGTCTCTGTCTTCCAGCAATTTGTAATTTTTTCCCTGTTAATTTCACAGCTGTGGATAGAGAGAGGCTAGGGATGGGCTGAAATGAACGAACTTTCCAATTATACGTCTCCTCGTGTCAGACAGGTGAGATGGACTTGGAGGGATCTTGGCGGGATGCTTTCCCTGCCAGAGGTTAAGGTGGGTGAGAGCTGTACAAAGGAGGCTTGAATCCAAGCCTCTGAAGGCCCAGGGCCCAGGCTGGGGGTCCAACTGCAGGTGACCTCTGTACCCACTGTGAGACCCGCTCGCCAGGCCCTTTCAGAACAATCTGACCTTCTGACAGGACGCTCTGCCTTAGAGGCTACATGAACACTTCCCAAGGGTGAACAGGGTGAGGAGTGACCACCGGCTGAGGACTCCCAAACCTGGTATGGAACCAGTTCATAAGCCAAGATCTCCCAGAGCCCCCCAGGCAGAAAGACAAGGGGTCAGGAAGCTCCAGGGCAGAATAACCAACCTGTCAGGAAAGTGCTGGAGTCCCCAGATCCCCATACATGCTCCCAAGAAGCTCACAGCATCACCACAACTATCTGGAGCCATGCGAGGCACCCTGCCTCCCAAGCCTGGACATCCACATGCTCCCTGAGGTCACTGGCTGGGGATGGCTCCAGTGTGCTGGGCACTCTGGGCTCCAGGACAGCAGAGCCCCATACCAGCTGTTCACACACTGTCCCAGTAAGAATTGTGTGCTATGTCCAGGTGACATCAGACCATGCTGGCTACAGAGATAGGACAGGAAGCCTTTCTACAGGAGGGTCTGATATGAGACAGTGTGGGGAGCAGAGCAGAGACAGGCAACTCGAGAGAGCTGGGGCTTCCCAGGGAGGAGACAGAGGAGGAAGAGCGGGAGCAGGAGGATGAAATGGGGAGGAAGAGGAGCTCTCTACTGTAAGGAGACATGGGGGCTGAGAAGTGCCACTCTCTGCCCTCCGCTCTCTGCCCTCTGCCCTCTTCCAGGCCCTGGCAAAGCCTGTGGCATGGTCCCTCAATGCCAATGGCTGGAATAAATGCTTGGAGGACAAGGTTCCCAGGGCACAACCCTGCCAAGCTGGCACTCCCCTAAGGACTGGCCTCCCCACATGGTGTCCTGTAAACCACTTCTTTGCTTTCTAAGTGTTGAAAGTGAGGACAGACATCACAGGCGTAGTCTGCAGAGTCAGCAGAAGCATGCCCAGCCCCCCACTGGAGACGAGTCCTCTGGCCCCCTCCAGCCCCTTCCCACCCCTTCCTCACGGCCACCCCTTCTCCTGACTCTGACACCAGCCAGGGTGGGGCTGACCGTCTGGACAGCCAAGGCTGAGAAGTGCCCTTAAGTCAGAGGGAGGACAGCCTGACCACAGAATGGCCAAGGTCGCAGGCACCGCCAGGGTCATACCTGCCATTGTCCTGGAGCTGTCACATCTGTACCTGAAGAACACATCTGCCCCTGTGCTCACTGAGTCTCAGAGCAGCCATGCTGTCTCCCAGGATCTGGGCTGGGCCTTCCTACACACGTGGTCTCGGAGGTTGTGAGCAGAGCCGTGGAAATGAGGGGCCTCCTAATTCTGAACAAGGCCAGCTCAGCTTCCCAATTCACTCTAATACATGGTACAGGGCCCCCAGTGCTGCCTCAGACCCAAGAAGCTGGCTGGCAGCTCAGGGCATCCGTGATCTGGGGTCCCACCATGGGACCCATCAATAGAGACAAGTCAGTGCTGACTGAGAGGCAGGGCACACATCCAGCCGACTACCCCAGTGTCCAGGACAAGACAGCCTGAGCATCCAGGAGAATACTCAGATGGCTCAGGGAGGAAGTCCTCCCCTCCACAGGGCCAGTGGCCCTTCTTTGCCCCCTTCAAGTCATATCTCACCATAAGGGAAGGAAAAAGCAGCCTCTGCTTTTATAATTGTTTTTTCAACCCAGAAAATGCTTCCCTACGTATTTTGGCGAGGATGGCTTCAGATAAAAGGGCAGTGGTCAGTGACCATACAAGCCCCAAAGGCCATCCCATCCCTCATCTATAACCCAGGGAGGGATTAATTGCTGGGTGATTGATGGGCCAGCATGGGCAGAGGGGACAGGCCTATGGTCCAGCTCTGCTGGCTGTGCAATTGTGGGAACTACACAGCCAGCAGAGGGTCCTCATGTGTGGGTGTGTTTGCCACAGCCAGGTTTTCTCCCTTCTTCACCTTGGTATCCTCCCCTCAAAGCCCTGTGGCAGCACTAGGAGCAGGAGAGAGTGGACACAGTGCTCTGGCTGAGCCCTGCATGGCCACTCCCTCCCTCTCTGTACACCTCCCTGTCCTCCCAGCTCAGGCCTGCAGTCACAGACCTGGTCACGCCCCTCCAGCCTGGGGGTAGGGGGAACGAGGGTTACTCCCCTCATCCTCCATCAAGGATGCCAGCAGAGCTCCATGACAGCCAAGGCTCCGGGGACTGTGCACATGTGAGAAAATGGAGCAACAGAGACAGGGAAAAAGAAGACAAAGGAGGGGCGGTGGCTCACCCCAAAGTCTCAGCACTCTGGGAGGGGCAGTGGCTCACCCCGAAGTCTCTGCACTCTGGGAGGGGTGGTGGCTCACCCCGAAGTCTCAGCACTCTGGGAGGGGCGGTGGCTCACCCCGAAGTCTCAGCACTCTGGGAGGGGTTGTGGCTCACCCCAAAGTCTCTGCACTCTGGGAGGCTGAGGTAGGTGCATGGCTGTAGCTCAGGTGTTCAAGACCAGGCTGAGCAAGAGTGAGCCCCCATCTCTACTAAAAATAGAAAAACCAGCCTGGCCTTGTGGTGGGCTCCTGTAGTCCCAGCTACTCAGGAGGCTGAGGCGAGAGGCTAGGGTAGGAGGATCACTCAAGCCCAAGAGTTTGAGGTTGCTGTGAGCTATGACACCATAGCACTCTACCCAGAGCTGAGTGAGACTATCTCAACAACAATAACAAAAAGACAAAAGGAAGCAAAAGGCAAAGAAAAGGGGGGTATGCACAAAGGGGGTATACACAGAGGTGTTCACAGAGGGATATGCACAGAGGGGGTATACACAGGGGTGTACACAGAGGGGGTGTCTGCAGAGGGGGTGTACACAGAGGGGCTGTCTGCAGAGGGCGTGTGCACAGAGGGGGTTTCTGCAGAGGGCGTGTGCACAGAGGGGGTGTGCACACCATGGGCAAACCACACTCACTCAATGCCTCTTGGTTCTACACATTCCCCTTCCCCATGTCTCAGGAAACTCCGCGACGGTACCTGCAGATTCAGGGCATCGTTCCACGGGCTGTGAACAGGAGCTCCTGGCGACACCACCAGACCACTGAGCACCCCACTCTGAGGGAACCTCGCCCCACCATCTGCACCAGCCACCCATTCCCAGGACACTTATATAGATCCTGACCAGATCACCCGGTGGGTTCTCATGCTGGGCAGCCCAGTCCTGGAGAAGGGGACAGGTGGGTCAGTGTGCTACTGGTCAGAGACAACAGAGGCGACGCGCTCAGAGGGTAGAGACCAGCATTTCCCTGGTTCACACAGCACATGCGTGCGTGTGAAATGAACACTGTACATGAACGCATGTGAAATGAACACAAATCTTCCCAAAATAGGGCAAAGAAGGCACTGCCAGCAGAAACCTTGTGGGCAAGACCCCAGAAGCGGGAAGAGCTCAGGGCCAGTTGCAGCTGTGTCTTAGGAGGGTCTGATGCTGCAACATCCTCTCTCCTAGGGTGCCCTGGGGCAGGTCTGACTGCCGAGGGCGGCCCAGTGAGGAAACCATCTGGGTAAGAGCCAGCGGGTGCTGAGTTTGTGAGCACAGCCCACCCCAGGCTGCGGCCGGGCAGGAGGAGAGGAGTCACCTAGGGCTGCAGAGGAGCCCTCTGAAGAAGTCTCCAGAGGGCCTGAGGACCCTGCCCAGGTCCTTAGGAATCAGCTGGCTGTGGGGAGTAGGGACTTCCAGGTCTTCGAATGCAGAGATGTTCATTGGCTTTTCCTGCTCCTCTTTCCTGAGAAACAATCTGTCTTCTCTGGGCTCCTGTTTCTCGCCTGTAAAGTGAGGACAGCATCTCTCCTCTGAGGTTGTTGTTTTGAGAATAACAGGGGGAAGCATGGCGAGCCCAGGCAGCACACGAGGGCCACAAATGCTTAGTTCAACAGTCACAGAGCACAGAGCCCTGTGCCCCGACAGCCAGCCACGGGCCAGCTCTCAGGAACACACAATTCCAACGCCCCAGAAAGGAAGCTGGTGCCATCCCCCACATCTGCGAGACCTGTTTCCGGAAGGAAACTCAGTGGATGAAAGTGACTTCCTGCAGATGGGGTGCTACTCCGTCCTGCAGGCAGAACTGGAGGGGCCAGGAGGGGCTGCAAGGTGGGTGCCTTGTTAGAGCTGTCTGTCCACTTGAAGGCATAACCAAGCCCCTAACCCCCTGGAGGGGCTCCCAGAGCCACAGAGGCCCCCAGGACACAAATCATTCTGCATTTAGGGAGTAAACAGGTTGGGTGGAACAAGCCATCAATTACCTCAAGTTTGAGAGACTGAGTGTCCAGCCGGAAGGGATGTGGCAATTTCATTGGGAAAAATACAGAGGAAGAAGTGGGTGGCACAGAGTGGACCAGGGATGGTCAGCAGCAGTGAGGCTGGGAGTGGGTGGCATGGCCAGGCACACAGTGCCCAGCCGGAGGGAGCCCAGGCAGGGGCGAGCATATAAGAAAGGGAGCCCCAGGAACCCCAGGTTGAGAGGCAGTCGTGGGCCCACTCACATTCTCCTGCTGGCTGGTCTATGAGGGCCCGACGCAGAGGGTGAGGGCTGAGGGCTGAATATTTGTGGCCCCAACTCATTAGTTGACACTTAATGTCCAGTATGAGGTATTAGAAGTGGGGGGCCTTTGGGGATGATTGGATCAAGAGGGTGGCGCCCTTATGAATGGGGGGGCTGTTTGTTCATTTGGCCCTGGGAGGACACACAGAAGGGGACAGGCCCTCACTGGACACTGAGCCTGCCCACACGTCAGTCTGGGCACTGGGGCCTCCAGATCTGAGAAATAAACCCCGGCTGTTCATCAATTTCCCGATCTTTATAAGGCCCGTAGTGTAGCAGGGACCGACCCAGACAAGGAAGGCAGCCAGACAATGATCCAGGTGTTTGCACAGACACACGGGTGAGTCAAGGGTCGGAGGGACAGGGCAGCAGAGGGCATTGGCTCCTCCAGGAAGCCTTCCCAAGCCAGCCACCACCAAGGACACAGAGTGCAGGGCTCTGCGTCCCCTTCTGTCTCCTCACCTAGCTGGGAACGCTGGGTTTTATTCACTGTTAGCACCTGCCAGTGAGGCCGCTGCACGGGAATCAGGACACGTGGAGAAGAGGCGAGTCCACCCGCCCTGTCCCAGGTGTGGAGGCGCAAGAGCTCGGCACGGACACAGGAGCAAAGCCCCCAACCCTAGGCAGCAGGACGTCTGGGGCGGGCGGGGTCCTCACAGCCCAGGGCCCTGACCGCGACCGGCACCTGCGCTCTCCAGGCTGGAGACCGGGGCCTCGGCACCCAGGCCCAGCTGCAGGTGCCCGGGCAGGACTCGGACGGGGGTGGGCCGGGGCTCGGGTGAGGCCGAAGAGGAGCTGCGCCCCGCTCCCCGAACCGGTCCCGTGAGGGCGGCCGAGCCCAGATAGCCCAGCTACATTCCTGGACGCCCTCTTCCCCACCCGGGGTCTCCGCAGCTCCCGCACGCGAACCGGCGGCTCCTGCGGCTCCTGTGCGCCCGGCCCGGCCCAGCCCGGCTCGGCCAGCGCTGGCCAACAGCACCCCCTGGTGGCCGCCAGCGCCGCTGCCTGGGCCCGGCCTGGGTGGACACGCGGGGACGCTCTGGGCCCTGGTCAGACGCCCGCGCCTGGGCTGGGCGTGGAGTCGCGTGTCCGCGGTCGTCGTTCCCACGCGCCTCCCTGCGCCCGCGCACCGCTCTGCTTCTGCCAGAGCTGGCTTCCTGGGTCTCAGCCAAGGGCCTTGCGAAGGCTTCCTGGAGGAGGGAACACCTGGGGAAATCCCCAGAGGCTGGTGGCCCTGGCCAGGCAAAGATGAGGTGGGGGAGGCGTGGGCCGCCACAGAGGGAGTGAGTCAGACTCTCCAGCCAGAAGGCGACATTGGGGGTGGCAGGGCTCTGAGGGAACCCCTCAATTCCACCTGACCCCAGCAAGAAGTGTGGCCTCTCTGGGACTGGATTTACCCCAGGGTGGGGTGCTGGGGGGTAGAGCACGAAGCTCTCTGACCACAGGATGCAGGCAGGTGGCTCCAGCGGCAGGTCTGGGGTCCCGTGGACCTGCCCTCTGAGCGGGGAGCCTGTCGGGTGCCCTTATTCCTTTGCAGAGCAGCCTGGCATCTTTGGGAACCGGTTATGGGCGGCCACAGGGGCTAACGTTCCCAGAGAGCAACTGAGCCTGGACAGGTCTGGGCTCTGGAAGTCGGGGTGAAGGCCAGGGAGGGCAGCGTCAGGGGTCAGGGCTTGGACCCACATCCACCTGGTTCCAGGAGGCCAGTGTGCTCCTCAGAGGTGGCTGCCCATCCTGGACCTCTGTACTTAAATCAAGGGGTTTTAACTTTGTTTTCTTTTTTAAAATCTTCCTGTTGAGCATTGGTGGAAGTACCCATGGAATCCAAAATAAAGTCTGGAACTCTGTGAATGGTGACGCACCCACGTCCTTTGTGAGCAGTGACAGATGCACCATGGTGAGGTGTGACATGAGCCAGAAACGGAGGACTGTGCAGGGACTCTGCAGACCTTGGTAAATTTCCTGCACATCTAAAGTGATTCCAAAATAAAACATTTACTTAAAAACAAATCACCCACCATGAGCCCATGGCTGTGGTTTGCCTGGGTGCTCCTGTGTCCATTCCAAGGGTGCCTTGGGCTTGGCCCTCTGCTGGTCCACTCTCCAGGCCACCCACAGACCAGGCCAGGGTGCTTCTCCTCACCCGTCCCTGCCACATGCAGCCCCCAACTGACCACCCCTCCCTCCAGCCCAGCACTTTCTCTGCTAGGGTCCCCAAGCTGAAGCCATTCAACCCACTAATCCTTGGCAGCCTGGGCCCCCATATGCAGCCCAGGAAGTCAGCCCAGGGTCCAGCATGCTCATCCCATCACCATCTTCCCTGGCTTTGGCTCAGCATGGCGTATTTAATAAATGTTTAATAGCAACAATAAAAGATCAACTTGGCACAACTGAAGATTTTTGTTCAGGGACTTGGGGCTGTGTTCTAGGTCAGAAATAAAATGCATCTTGGCAGAACGCAGAGCAGCTGGGACCATCAGTGGCCACTGTAACCCCCATTAGTTCAAAAAAGTGACCAGGAAGTAGAGCTCCCCACAGACTCGCCCCCTGGAAAACCTCTCACTGTGTGGTGCCGGGGACCCTGGCAGGGGCCTGGCATCCCTGATTCCAGGGAAGGACTCAGGACCCACCTGCTGCCCCCCATCCCACCGCCAGTGACCAGGGAGGACATCAGAGACCACTGGGGCAGGAAGCAGCCTGACAGGGACAACCTTCCCCCCAAACAAAACAAAGCAGGATTCCTCAAGGAGAGTGAAGTAAGCCTGGAAAGATTTTCAGAGGGAACAATGTCCTTCAAAGTGAAAAAAAAGAAAAAGAAAAACATAAACTGCATTAAAGGTGAGGAGGCGCCGTGGACACCGGCCATGCATAGGGCCAGGCAGAGACCCGCGGACACCGGCCATGCATAGGGCCAGGCAGAGACCGACAGAATGCAGCACGGAAGCTGTGTGGAGAAAGGAGGGCAGCAGGAAGGGCAGCCAGGCCACCAGACAGGTCAGCATCCACATTCCAAAAGGAGAAAACAGAAGAGGCAGTGACAGAGTAAATGACAGAAGACACACTTGGAAGCAAAGAGAGGCGGCACTGCCCCTGGAACTGGAGCTTCCCACACGCAGCAGGTCAGGAGGGACATAGCCCTGGGCTTTTCTTGGGGAATTCCTAAATTGTAAGGATAAAGGGGGGGGCATATTTCAGATGGGAGAAACAGGACATCAGCAAGACATATGCACACGATAGAGCATCACACACACACAGCATCACACAGCATCACACACACAGAGAGAGCATCACACAGCAGCATCACATACACAGAGAGCATCACACAGCAGCATCACACACACAGAGAGCATCACACACACACACAGCATCACACAGCAGCATCACATACACACAGAGAGAGCATCACACAGCAGCATCACACACACACACAGCATCACACACACAGAGAGAGCATCACACACAGCATTACACACAGCATCACACACAGAGAGCATCACACACACAACAGTAACACACACAGAGAGAGCATCACACAGCAGCATCACACACACAGAGAGCATCACACACAGCATCACACACAGAGAGAGCATCACACAGCAGCATCACACACACAGAGAGCATCACACACACACAGAGAGCATCACACAGCAGCATCACACACAGAGAGCATCACACACACAGAGAGAGCATCACACACAGCATTACACACAGCATCACACACAGAGAGCATCACACACACAACAGTAACACACACAGCATTACACACACAGAGAGAGCATCACACACAGCATCACACACACAGAGAGCATCACACAGCAGCATCACACACACACAGAGAGAGCATCACACTAGCATCACACACACAGAGAGCATCACACTAGCAGCACACACAGCATCAAACACACACACCAGCAGCACACACAGCATCACACACCCAG
>CAUYTI010125295.1:0-17929 GCA_963575145.1 Galago senegalensis
AGTTATTGTGTTAAGACATTTATATTCTACACATAGAAAATTTCACATGTACCCTTGTAAGATGCACTGTAGGTGTGGTTCCACCAATTATTCCCTCTACCCATCCTCCTCCCTCCCCTCCCTTCCCTCTTCCCTTTCCCCTTCTTCTTGGGTTATAATTGGGTTATAGCTTTCATAAGAAAGCTATAAATTGGTTTCATAGTAGGGCTGAGTACATTGGATACTTTTTCTTCCATTCTTGAGATACTGTGCTAAGAAGAATATGTTCCTGCTCCATCCATGTAAACATGTAAGAGGTAAAGTCTCCATGTTTCTTTAAGGCTGCATAATATTCCACAGTATACATATACCACAATTTATTGATCCATTCATGGGTTGATGGGCACTTGGGCTTCTTCTATGACTTCACAATTATGAATTGGGCTGCAATAAACATTCTGGTACAAATATCTTTGTTACAATGTGATTTTTGGTCTTCTGGATATATACCTAGTAGAGGAAGTGTAGGATAGAATGTCAGGTCTATTTTTAGATCTTGAAGTGTTCTTCAAACATCTTTCCAAAAGGAATGTATTAGTTTGCATTCCCACTAGCAGTGTAGAAGTGTTTCCTTTTCTCCACATCCATGCCAACATCTCTGGTTTTGGGATTTTAGAAAAGCCTGGGACAAGATGGCTTCACACAGGAATTCTACCAAACCTTCAAAGAGGAACTAGTACCTGTATTACTCAACCTTTTCCATAATATAGAAAAAGAAGGAATACTACCCAACACATTCTATGAAGCAAACATCACCTTGATCCCCAAACCAGGAAAAGACCCAATAAGAAAAAAAAATTATAGACCAATATCACTAATGAATATTGATGTGAAAATATTCAACAAGATCCTAACAAACAGAATCCAGCAACACATCAAACAAATCATACACCACGACCAAGTGGGTTTTATCCCAGGGTCTCAAGGCTGGTTCAATATACATAAATCTATAAATATAATTCAGCAATAAACAAATTAAAAAACAAAGACCATATGATTCTTTCAATTGATGCAGAAAAATTTTTGTTAATATCCAGCATCCATTCATGATCAGAACACTTAAGAAAATTGATATAGAAGGGACATTTCTTAAACTGATAGAGGCCATCTACAGCAAACCCACAGCCAATACTGTATTCAATGGAGTTAAATTGAAATCATTTCCACTCAGATCAGGAGCCAGACAAGGTTGCCCATTGTCTCCACTGCTTTTTAACATTGTAATTGAAGTCTTAGCCATCACAATTTGGGAAGAAAAGGCTATTAAGAGATACATTTTAAAATCAACATCTGTGTATGCTGTCATAGTTAAAGCTTTTTTCTTCCTTTCCTCTTTAACAAAATTTTAAATTATTATGAGTATAGAAGAGCTGTATGTCATTATAGGGCACAAGCAGTGTTTTATTTATTATTATTTTTTAAAGACAGAGTCAGTGTAGTTCACAGCAACCTCAAACTCCTGGGTTCAAGTGGTCCTCCTGACTTAGCCTCCTGAGTAGCTGGGACTACAGGCACCTGCCACAATGCCTGGCTAGTTTTTCTATTTTTAGGACAGATGGAGTCTCGCTCTTGCTCACGCTGGTCTTAAACTCCTGAGCTCAAGGGATCCTGCTGCCTCAGCCACCCAAAGTGCTAGGATTACAAGCATGAGCCACTGCACAGGCCTCCTGTGATGTTTTGATACACAATATAATGTGCATTAGTCAAATCAGGGTAATTGAGATATCCATGACCTCAGGCATTTCTTTGTGTTAAGGACATTCCGATTCCACTTTTGTAACTCTTTTTTTTTGAGATAGTCTTAATTTGTCACCCTCCGTAGAGTGCTGTGCTGTCATAGCTCATAGCAACCTCAAACTCTTGGTCTCAAGTGATTCTCTTGCCTCAGCCTCCCAAGTACCTGGGAATACAGGCACCCACCACAATGCCCGGCCACTCTTTAAAGTAAACCCTAATTTACTATAGATTACAGTCCCTTTATAGTGCTATCAAATACTGCTCATTGTATCTAACTAACTATATTTTTCTAACCATTCCTCCTTTAATCCCCCCCTCCCCACTACCCTTCCCAGCCTCTGGTAACCATCATTCTCCTCTGTGTCTCCATGAGATCAATTATTTTTAATATTTAGCTCCAACATACGAGTGAGAACATGTTGAGATTTGTCTTTCTGTGCTTGGCTTATTTCACTTAATATAATGTTCTGTTCTCCAATTCCATCCATTTTGCAAATGTCAGGTTTCGTTATTTTTCTGGCTATATAATATTCCCTCATGTATTTGTGCCACAATTTCTTTATCCATTTATCTGTGGATGGACACTTAGATTGATTCCAAATCTTGGCTACTATGAATAGTGCTGCAGTAAACATGGAAGGGCTGATACCTTTTTGATATACTGAATTCCCCTCCTATGGCTATTTCCTCTGCAGTGGGATTGCTGGGTCATATGGTGGTCTTAGTTTTAGTTTTGGGGGGAACCTCTACAGTGGTTGCAATAATTTACATTCCTATCAACAGGGTATGAGGGTTCCCCTTTCTCCATATCCTTGCCAGCATTTGTTATTGCCTTTTTTATAAAGCCATTTTAACTAGAGATGACTTTTCATTGTAGTTTTTGTAGTTTTGATTTGCATTTCTCTGATGACTAATGATGTTGAGCATTTTTTCATATACCTGTATGTCTTCTTTTGAGAAATGTCTATCGAGATACTTTGCCCATTTTTATAAATTAGGTTTTTTGATATTTTCCTATTGAATTATTTGAGCTTCTTGCATATTCTAGTTATTAGTCCCTTATCAGATGGATAGTTTGAAAATATTTTTTTCCACTACATCATGAAAAGCCAAAGCTGCAGGTGCTGGCATGGTGTGGAGAGAAGAGAACACTTTTACACTGCTGGTGGGATGCAAACTAATATAGTCTCTGTGGAAAGAAGTAAGGAGAATCCTCAAACAATCCCATTACTAGGTCTGTACCCAGAAGGAAAAATAATCATTTTACCATAAGGACATTTGCAGTAGAATGTTTATTGAAGCTGAATTCACAATTGCCAAGATGTGGAATCAACCCAAGTGCCCATCAACACATGAATGGGTTAATAAAGTCTGGTATATGTATACCATGGAATACTATTGAGCCATAAAAAGACGGAGACTTTACAGTTTTTGTATTTACCTGGATCGAGTTGAAGCACATTCTTTTTAGTAAAGTATCACAAGAATGGAATAGCAAGCTTGGTGCCTGTAGCTCAGCGGCTAGGGTGCCAGCCACATATACCAGAGCTGGTGGGTTTGAACCCAGCCTAGGCCAGCTAAACAATGACAACTATAACCAAAAAATAGCCGGTTGTTGTGGTGGGTGCCTGTAGTCCCAGCTACTTGGGAGGCTGAGGCAAGAGAATCACTTGAGCCCAAGAGTTGGAGGTTGCTGTGAGCTGTGACACTACAGCACTCTACCCAGGGCAACATAGTGAGATTCTGTTTCAAAAAGAAAAAAAAAAAGAATAGAAAAGCAAATGTCCAATGTACTCTATATTAATGTGAAACTAATAGATAAACAACTACACACCTGCATAAGAAAAACACAGTTGAATTCAAATGGTGGAGGGGAGAAGCGAAAGGGAAATGGAGGCAGGAGGGAGATTGCTAAGCTCTCACCTACAGGGCTCAGTGTAAGGGCACACAGCACACCCCCTGGGTGAAGGGCTCAACTACAACTTGAACTTTACCTAAGAAGTGCAAATAATATAACCTATCATTCGTATCCTCATAGTAATCTGAAATTTAAAAAATAAATTTTTTTTCTTCCATTGTCTGGGGTGTCTCTGCATTATTGTCTGTTTCCTTTGTTGTGCAAAAGCTTTTTAGTTCAATTGATCCCATTTGTCCAATTTTGCTTTGGTTCCCTCTGCTTTAGAGGTATTACTTAAGAAGTTGTTGCTCAGACCAAGGTCCTGAAGCATTTCCCCCAGTGTTTTCATTTAGTAGTTTCATTGTTTCAGGTTTTATGTTTAAGCCTTTAATAGCTTTTGTTGTAATTTTTATATAGGGTGAGACATAAGGGCTTAGATTCCTTCTTCTGCATATGGATATATAAGTTTCTCAGCCTCATTTATTGAGGAGACTGTCCTTTCCCCACTGTATATTCATGGCCCCCTTGTTGAAGATAAGCATCTTCACTATAGATGTGTGGATTTGTCTGAGTTCTCTATTCTGTTCCGTTGGTCAATATGCCTATTTTTATACTGGTATTTTGCTGTTTTGGTTACTACAGTTCTGTAGTTTAAACTTGAAGTCAGGTAATGTGATACCTCCAGTTTTGTCCCTTTTGCTCAGGATGCTTTGGCTATTCTGGGTCTTTTGTGGTTCCAACTAATCCTAGGATTAGCTTCTCTATTGCTGTGAAGAATGTCGTTGGTATTTTGATGGGGATTGCTTTGAATCTGCGGATTGCTTTGGGTGGTATAGACATTTTGACGGTATTAATTCTTCCAATCCATGAGCATGGGATATCTTTCCATTTCTTTGTGTCCTCTTCAATTTTCTTCACCATTTTTTTATAGTTTTCATGATAGAGATTTTTCACTTATTTTTAAGTTTATTTCTAGGTATTTTATTTAATTTGTACCCATTGTAAATGAATTGCTTTCTTTGGTTTCTTTTTTACAGGGGTCCTCAAACTTTTTAAACAGGGTGCCAGTTCACTGTCCCTCAGACCATTGGAGGGCTGGACTGTGGGCCCCGGGATGAGCCGGCTGCTAAGCAGGACAGGCAGCGGTGGCAAAAACACCCAGCAGGCCAGATAAATGTCCTAGGTGGGCCATAGTTTGAGGACATCTGCTTTTTTAGATTGTTTATTGTTGACATGTAGAAATGCTACTGATTTTTATATGTTGATTTGGTATCCTACAACATTGCAGAATTTGTTTCTTGATTCTAATAGTTCTTGTATAGAGTCTTTAGGTTTCTGTAGATATCCTATCATCTGCAAACAATGGTGATTTAATGTCTTCCTTTCCATTTGGATGCCCTTTATTTTTTTCTCTTGTGTGATTGCTCGTTAAAACTTCTAGTACTATGTCAAATAACAGTGAATATCTGCATGACACTAGCTGTGGATTTGTTATATATGGCTTTTATTATGTGGAAGTAAGTTCCTTCTGCACTTAGTTTTTTGAGTTTTTTATCATCAAGCAATGTTGAATTTTATCAAATGCTGTTATAACATTAATTTAAGTGATTATAGAGTTTTCTTTTCTTTTTTTTTTTTTTTTTTTTGAGACAGAGCCTCAAACTGTCCTCCTGAGTAGAGTGCTGTAGCATCTCAGCTCACAGCAACCTCCAATTCCTGGGCTCAAGCGAGTCTCTTACCTCAGCCTCCCAAGTAGCTGGGACCACAGGTACCTGCCACAACGCCCAGTTATTTTTTGGTTGCAGCCATCATTGTTGTTTTGGTGGGCCCAGGCTGGATTCGAACCCGCCACCTTGGGTGTACGTGGCTGGCACCTTAGCCACTTGAGCCACAGGCGCCGAGCCAGATTATAGAGTTTTCATCCTCTGTTCTGTTCATATGACAGAACAGAGGATGAAACAGTATCACATTGTCTGATTTGTGTATGTTGAACTTTTGTATCCCTGGGATGAATTCCAATTGATTATGGTGAATAATATTTTGTTAAATGAGGTCTGCTAATCCTTAATATTTTACTAAAGACTTTTGCATCTATGTTTGGCAGAGATACTGGCCTGTAGTTATTTATTTATTTTTTGGTCATATCTTTGTCTGGTTTTGCCATCAGGGTGATACATACCCTGTAGAATGAGTTTGGGAGTATTCCCACCTTCTTATTTTTGGGATAGTTTAAGAAAGGTTGGTATTAGTAAGAACTAAACATTTGGTAGAGTTCAGAAGTGAAGCTATTGATTCCTAGGCTTTCTGTGATGGGAGAGTTTTTACTGCTGCTTCTATCTTGTTACTTGTCAGTGGTTTATGCAGGTTTTAGATCTCTTCTTGGTTCAATATCAGTAGATTGCGTATATCTAGGAATTTGTCCATTTCTTCTAGATTTTCTAATTTATTGGCATATAGTTGTTCATAGTGGTCTTCAGGGATCCTTTGAATTTTTGTGCATCAGCTACACTGTATCCTTTTTCATCTCCAGTTTTATTTATGTTGTTCTTTTCTCTTTTCTATGAGGTAGTCTGGCTAAATGTGTGTCAATTTGGTTAATCTTTTCAGAAAGATAACTTTTCATTTTGTCCATATTTTGTATTTTTGGGGGGAGCTTTACTTTTATTTATTTCTGTTCTTACGTTTATTATTTCTTTTCCTCTACTAATTTTTGGGTTTGGTTTGTTCTTGTTAACAAGTTCTTTGAGCTGCATTGTTAGGCGGCTTATTTGGAGCTTTTTTGATGGTTATTTGAAGGTTTCCACTTAATAGTCTTTTTTTTTTTTTGCAGTTTTTGGCTGGAGTTGGGTTTGAATGTGCCACATCTGGCACATGGGGCTGGTGCCTTATTCCTTTGAGCCACAGGTGCTGCCCCTCACTTAATAGTCTATTATTACATCAAAGCTCTTGTACGTGTGTTTTCCTTTTTCTTGCTTCTCTTAGGATCTTTTCTTTATCTGTAACTTTGGACCTTGATTATTAAAAGTGTGCTATGACCTTCTTGTACCTGAATATTGATGTCTTCCTTTAGGTTTGGAAAGTTCTCTCTTATTATTTCTTTGAGTAAACTGTTTACCCCAATCACTCTTTCTACTTTCTTTTTGTGGTTAAAACTCTTAGATTTTAAGGTAATTTTCTAAATATTGTAGGTGTTTCATTCTTTTTTCTTTTTTGTCTTCTTGCTGTATTTTCAAATAGCCTGTCTCTAAGCGCACTAATTCTTTGTTCTGTTTGTTCAATTCTGTGTTGAGAGCCCACGATGCATTTCTCAGTTTGTCATCTGAATTCTTAAAACCCAGAATTTCTGCTTCTTTAAAAAATTAATTTAATTTCTGTTCAATTTCTCTGATAGGCTTCTGAATACCTTTTCTGAGTTGTCTTGACATTCATTGAGCTTCTTCAGGACAGCTATTTCGAATTCTTTGCCTGAAAGGCCAAATATATCCATTATTCCAGGATTGGTCACTGGTACTTTATTTAGTTTGTTTAGTGGGATAATGTTTTCCTGAGTGTTTTTCATTCTTATGGCTGTTCATTGATGTCTGGGCATGGAAGAGTTAAGTATTTATTTTAATCTTCACAGTCTGGGCTTGTTTGAATTCTGCTTGAGAAGGCTTTCCAGATATTCAAAGGGAATTGAGTGAGTGTTGTGATCTAAGTCTCGGTGGTTGCAGCCGTATTAATGCTGTACTGCCCCCAAGCCCAGAACTACTGTGACTCTTGCAGACTCCAGGGGGTTCTGCCTTGGTGGACTTGGGTAAGATATGGGAGAAGTCCCTGGATTACCAGGCAAAGTCTCTCCTTCTCTGAGCTGGGCTGCTGGATTTGGGAGAGGAATAACATAGATAGATACTCCCTCCTGGCTGCCAGCAGCAGGTCAGAACTGAAGCCAGCCCAGTCTCACCCAAACCCCTGGGGACTTTTGCCTGGCTACATCTGATATTATTCAAAGCCCAAGGGCTCCACAGTCAGCAGGGAGTGAATCCTGCCAGGCCTGGGTCCTTCCATTCAGGGTAATGTATTTCCTTCTGGCCCAGGGTTGGGTCTAGAAATGCTGTCCAGGAACTGAGGCCTGGACTTAGGACTTCCGGAGTCTGCCTGGTGCTTTAACTGTGGCTGAGCTGGTACCCACATTGCAAGTCCTCTGAAGTCCTCCCTTTCCTTTCCTCAAGTGGAAGAAGAATCTCTCTGCACTGCACTGCCTGCAGTGGGGAGGGGGTGACACAGGCTCGGCCTTCACTGCTGGTGTCTCGTCATGCCATGTGCATCCCGGGTTATTGGCTGTAAGCCAGAAAAGCTGCAAGAATTGCTCAAGGGTTGCAGCCTTTGCGGCCTGACTGCCTTATGTATTTATTCTAGGTCCCAGGCTGCTTTACTGTGGCTATGTCTAAGAAAATGTCCTTGAGACACAAATAAAATATTTAGAAGTAAAGTGTAATGGAATTTGTAATTTATTCCCAAAAGTCTTGCAAAATGACTGTAACACACATGCATATGCACACATACCTGTACTTATGTGTGGAGAGAGAAAAATGTAAAGTAAAGGTGGCAAAATGTTAGACGTTGGTGAATTAGGATGAAGAGTTCATCGTTCTATTCAGGCCACTTTTTGGTAAGTTTCTTATTGTTCGAATTTTTTCAAAATGAAAAAATAAAAAAGGCTTACTCTTTTCCCAAAATTTTATAATTTAATTCTAAAATTTTCTGAAGAAGAAAATGAAAACTTTCTATAAATAAAGTTATATTTGCAATGGAAAAGTAACCATTCACCAATTCAATATAGATTACCTTTGACGCAGTGATATGGATTATAAAATAGGCCTCCAATAACTGGGGCAGTAATTTAAACTATCACTATATTGGCCTCCAAGAACTTTAAGGTCCAGTTAACTAAGGAAAAAATTTTCCTTTTTTAAAAGACATAATTAAAGGGCGGGGCCTGTGGCTCAAAGGAGTAGGGCGCTGGCCTCATATGCCGAAGGTGGCAGGTTCAAACCCTGCCCCAGCCAAAAACTGCCAAAAAAAAAAAAATGTAATTAAAATCTATAAAAGGTCACCATGGATAAAGAACTTGCTCCAAATTCTCATGTATAAGTCAATTATTTAAATGCAGTGTAAGACTCTATTGATATAATACCCTTTCTTAATAAGGAAATTTTATTTATTTTCATTTTTTTTTTTTTTTTGAGACAGAGCCTTAAGCTGTTGCCCTGGGTAGAGTGCTGTGGCATCACAGCTCACAGCAACCTCCAACTCCTGGGCTCAAGCTATTCTCCTGCCTCTGCCTCCCAAGTAGCTGGGACTATAGGTGCCCTCCACAACGCCCGACTATTTTTTGGTTGCAGCCATAATTATTGTTTGGCAGTCCCTGGGCTGGATACAAACCCACCAGCTCAGGTGTATGTGGCTGGTGCCTTAGCCGCTTGAGCCACAGGTGCCGAGCCTATTTATTTTCATTTTTATTTTTTATAACTGATTTTATTTTTGCAGTTTTTGGCCAGGGCTAGGTTTGAACCCACTGCCTCTGGCACATAGGGCCAGTGCCCTGCTCCTTTGAGCCACAGGCAGCACCCTCATTTTAATTTTTTAAATTTCAGGTTAATATGAGGGCACAGCCAATTAGCTTATGTTGTTTGCTTTTCTGACATAAAGTCCAAGTTGTAGTTTTGTCCCTCACCCAGGAAGAGTGCTGTATACCTGTGCATTGTTCCCTTTGGGTGGGAACTTGCTGAACGCTCTCCCTTCTTTCCTTGAGTTTAATTTTTTCTCTCACATGAGCAGGTAGTTAATCTACTAGTTTCAGTTTAGTACTGAGCAAATCTCCAAATCCATCCATGTTATTATAAAAGATACAAAATCTCCCTCTTTTTTAGGCTGAATAGAATTCCATGGGGCACACATTAATCCATTCTCGTGTTGATGGGCCCTTGAGTTGTTTCCACATCTTTGTGATTGTGGATTGAGCTGCTATGAACATTGAAGTGCAGAAATCCTAATGGTAAACTGACTTTTTTTTCTAAAGGAAAAAATTCAAAAAGCAAAGCATGTAATATTTGTTTTTAATTTGTATTATGCATTTATGGAACGAACTTTTAAGGTCTATTTGGTGGACCACTAATTGGCACAATTGTGGACTGGCCATTCTTTTTTTTTGTACAACTTCTGAAACACTCTCATCCAGGTTCTTCAGGAAACTGGTAATTCCATTCACAATCATTAATTATAGCTTCCAATACCAGCTTTCTTTTGAGGACATCAGATGCTGACCATTTTATAAGTTAAGGTATATTGCTTTGTAAACATATAGCTAAAAATACATTTTGCTATTTTCTTACACTCTTTTAATCGCCACACATAGCCCACTTGTATTAGATGTAATTACTGACATATCTGGGTGTATATCCACCATCTCACTATTTGTTTCCTATTTGATCCGCCTGTTTTATGTGCCCTTTTCTCTCATTTCTTGCCTTCTTATGGATTAATCAATTTTTTTATTATATCATGTTTATTCTGTATTGCTAGTTATAAATCCCCTGATTTTTAAATGGTTGCTACAGGGATTATATCATGTATTCTTTTGTTGAGTTTTTTCTTTTTAATTATTATGGGTACATAAAAGTTGTATATCTTTATAGAGTAAATGTGATGTTTTGATGCAGGTGTAGAATGTGAATTAATCAGATCAGAATAATTGGGGTATCTGTTACCTCAGGCATTTATCATTTCTTTATGTTAGGAACATTACAGTTCCACTTTTTTAGTTATTTAAAAATATGCCCTAAATAACACGCATGCTTAAATTATTCAGTCAAATATAAATGATTAATTTTATCGCTTCCCTAATAATGCTAGAATCTTAAAACACTTTAACTCTATGTATTTTAATTCTGAACACACTTTTCACCTCCATATGACATTATTATTATTGTTTTGAACAGTCAATATTGACCAAGACTTACTTACTGCTTTAGTCTGCTTGGGTTGGTACTATAGCAAAATACCTGAAATTGGGTGGCTAAACAATAGAATTTCATTTTCTCATAGTCCTGGAGGCTGAGAAGGCCGAGATCAAGGTCAGCAGGGCTGGTGTCCAGGGAGGGCTCTCCTCTCGGGCTGCAGATGGCCCACTTCTCACCGTGTGCACACATGGCCTTTCCTCAGAGTGTGAGTGGAGGGAGACAAAAGCCTTCAGTGCTGCTTCTTACAAAGACTTTCATCCCATCAGATCAGGGCCCAACCTTTTTGGCTTCTTTTCTTCCTTAGAGGACCCACCTCCCACGGCAGCCACACTGGGTGTGGGGGGCTTCACATATGAGTTGGGGAGAAAGCTCTGAACATTCAGAACACAGCACCCAGGTATTCACTGTGCTTGGTACTACTCAGTCTCCCTTACATTTCCCTGTTCATCGGAGATAACTGCCTTCACCTAAAGCATTCCCTTTCCTATTTCTTTAGTGTAGGCCTTCTAGTAATGAGTTCACTTAGTCTTTTTTTTGTTTTTGTCTGAAAGAACCTATATTTTGCGTTCATTTTTTTCATAGATAATACTCACTGGATAGTATTGCAGGTTGGCAGTTCTTTTTTTTTTAAATTTCAGATTAATATAAGAGTACAGACAATTATGTTACATTGTTTGCATTTGTTAGGAAAAGTCTGAGTTGTAGCTGAGCCCTTCTTGCAGGAGGTGTGCCATATACCCCTACACTGCACCTGGTCGGTGGGAGCTTACTGAGTCCCCTCCCCAGCCCCTTCTTGAATTTAACTGGGCTATTCCTCTCCTGTGGCCTGCAGGTGTTCATCTACCAGTGCATGGGATGCTTGTTTTTCCATTCTTGAGATACTTTACTAAGGAGGGTGTTCTTCACATCCATCCAGTTATTTTCTTTAAGACTTTAAATATATCATTCCTCTATCTTTGGGCCTCCATGTTTCTGTAAGAAACTGTCAGCCTTGTGCTTCCTTTAGTGTCTTATCTCCTTTCTACTTTACTGTGCCTTGATGTGGTTTTCTTTATACTTATCCTGCCGAGCTTCTTGTATCTATCAGTTGATGTCTTTTATTTGTTTTAGGGATGTTTAGTCATTGTCTTTTCAAACATCTTCTACCCACTTCCATAACTTCTGCCCCCTTTCTCTCTGTTCTCCTTCTGGAACTCCGATTTTATCAGTTTGCTCTTCCTTGCATTTTCTGTGTTTCTTTCCTTTATGCTTCAGTTTGGATGTTTTCTGTTTACCTGTACTTCTGTTTAGCTATGAGGCACTGACAATGAACTTGGAGAATTTACCCTAGAAAAATGCTCATACCTCATTGCTGAATATCCCCTTCCCCTCCTCCCCTGGGGAAGTTACACACTGATGCTAATGCTTAGTCCGCCCTTCAGAGCAATTTTGGAGCCTTTTCTGGAATGGCCATAAAGTTGCCGTCCATCCTTATTACCCTTGATGTCCTGAATGTCAGCAAAATGTCTTCCTTTCAGTATTTCTTTTATCTTTGGGTAAAGAAAAAAGTCACTGAGGGCCAGATCAGGCAAGTAGTGGTGGGTATTCTAACACAATCGTTTGCGTACTGAGTAAAATCCTCCTCACAGACAGTGCTATGGGGGCTCTTTGCTCTGTCCACTGGAGAGCCCCTCTGGGACCATTTTTGCACACACCTTTCTCATGCCGAGATTTTTCGGTTAAGATTTTCCTGTTTCTCCATTGATGTTTACTTGGTCTGCTGTGCTTCTCACAGTCAGCTGACGATTCTGATGCACAATTTGAAGATTTTTTTGCAATATTTTCATCAGTTCTGCTTGTTTTTGGCCATCCTGGCCTCTCTTCATCAGTGCTGTTTTTCTCCCCACAGAGTAACGTTTAACCCATTTGTACACTGCTGTTTTCTTCATGGCATTATCCCCATAAACTTGGACTAACATGTCTTTGATTTCACTCCATTCTTGCCAAGTTTAACAAAAAATTTAATGTTTGTTCATTGCTCTAATTCAGCCCTTGACATTCTCTCAATGGCACACATAAATATGTAGCAACAATAATGAATGCCACTCAGCAGGACACTGCCACACGTTGACACGAACACAACTGTGGGACACTGATGTACCAAGGTTTATACTGAGCTGTTTGTACAGTGCTGCCAGCATAAGAATATGGTGGCAAGTTCTCGAATTCAATTATAAGGCATCCGTATGTTCCCTTTGCTATCAAACTTATTTATTCATTTCTTATTTTCAGTTATTGTATTAGTTTTCTAGGGCTGCCAAAACAAAATACCACAGTCTGAGTGAGTTAAACAGGAGACATTTCTGGGTGCTGGAGGTCTAAGATCGAGGTGCTGGTGGGGCTGCTGTCCTCTCCCTGCCTGGCAGACCCTGTCCCCTGGCTGCCTCTTCACGTGGTCACTGCTCTGCTCATGTGCCCCGGCGTCTCTCTATGTGTCTTCATCTCTCTTAGAAGGACACTGACCAGATTACATTAGGGCCCACTTTAATCACTCCACTTTAACTTAAGTACCTTTTCAAAAGCTCTATCTCCAGATGCAGTCACTCTCTGAGGACTAGGGCTTATGAATTTGGGGAAGATACAATTCTATCCATAAGTGTTACTATATATTTTTCTCCTAGAATTTCCATTTGATCCCTTTATATAGACCCCAGGTCTTTGGTAAAATACTCCTTTTTAAATTTGTTTTCTCTATTAAAATATACATATATGCTTGAACATATCAGTCATAGTCATTTCATATTCTTTTGTCTGAATCAACCATGAGTCTATTTCTACTGTCTCTTTTCTCTCTTAAGAACATTTGGTTATATGGTTTTCTCTTGGCATTTAACACACTATTTTATTGAAATCTAGACACTACATCTGAGAACAATTTAGAGCCTTCAGATAATACCTACCATCTCTTTCCTCTGCTAGGCAGATAGATTGAAGGATAATTATTTAACTTCAGTCAAGTCCTATTTGCAATAGCAAACTATTTAACCAAAATTTTTTATCCCTGTAATATACTGATTAAACTTAAAAAAACTGGGTCCTGAGCTGATTTGTGGTTCTTGGTTATGATTTTATTTTTATTATTATTTTTTACTCCTATTATAGAAACCTCTGGGACTTTCAATTGGAAACTGATGTATTTACCTGCCTTTAACTTTGGTGGTTTCTGAATTCAATCTAGGCTGTCCAAACTCTCCTTTGCTTCTCAGAGGCTTTCTGGTTAACTTGTTGCTTCCTGTAGTTTCAGAAGTTAACATGGACCCTGAGGTGTGTATCTGGACTGTTCCCTGTCTTTTCTTTCTCACCAGAACTGAGCACCTCATGTGTCCCATTCTGTCTCTCTCAGCCTGCACAATGTCTGCTGTTTTCTCTGTTCCCTGGTCTCTGCTCAGTCGAATCTCATATTCCAGCCCACCATGTGGCCATCATCATCTGCCAGTGCACCCAGTGTGTGTGTGGGGTGAAAGTGGCACCGTACCATCCATTCACTTTCTGTGGTTTCTCACTCTCTATATTCTTTTTTCTATTAAGACTTCAGTTATTCTCAGCGGGAACATCATCTGCCACAAATTATTCTATTCTACCTGGAAGTGGAAGTCACACCTGGCATTCAATATTATCCCCCCCTTAATTCACATCAATCCCTATACTACGGGATAGCTATTGTTATTATTTACCATTTATGTAATAATAAGAAATTATGTATTTATATGTATAAATTATGTATTTATATGTATTATATGTACATAAAAATGTACATATAAATACATAATTTCAAGTGTATTCAAGTGGCCCCCAACCACTAGAAAGTATTGCACAAGGTTACCTAGCTAGTTGGTATCAGCGTCAGGATTCACACCCAACCTGTTATGGCCCTAGAGCCTCAGCTCTTTCGCACAAAGCCTCTCTACTTCAGTTCCTGTTCTCCTGTTACTTTCTGGTTGTCAGATGCACTCATTTCACACTGTATCCAGGCCTTTTTATTTCTAGAGAGATTCTTCATTTAGAAAGGCAACAGATCTCAGGTGATGGGTAAAAGGAAAATATTTGGGTTAGTTAATTTTTGCTAAGCTGAGTGTGATTATATAGCCAAGTGTTTTACCATTTCCAGAAATATTTATGCTTATGAGTAGTGTATTAACTCAAAGAAATGTGTCTTAAAAATAAAATTGAGATAATCCTCCGCATCAATTTTTCATTCCTGCCACTTTAAGATTCTATTGTAATGTCTTATTTTGTTATGGTGTGTGTGTGTCAATATAGCTTTATATAGTTCTATGGAGCTTTACACACCTATCTGTAGTTTTCTATATTTCTTTCTAGGTGGTAAGGTTTTAAGAAAGAAGTTCCTTGTCTATTTCCTTTTTGTATACTCCCTAAGACCTGTACATTACTTAATGCTTAATAAGTGGAAAATTAACATTAGCTGAATTAAGTGTAATATATTGGTATAATAATAAGATGGAATGACTTAGGTGAGATGGTGTGATATTTTTAAAACAATATCACACACGTAATTTTTGGTCTGAAATGTGTTTAATGTTGAACATCAAATGGAGAGAAGGGAAATGTGAGATCCATTAGTGCTCACAGCCTGAGTGAGGAGAGAAATAAAGTGGCGCTGTGCACGTCCACTCCACTCTGCTCACTGTGCCAAGAGCAATGTGCTTGCACTTCACAAGGGGAATGCACACGCACACTTAGAGAAAACTCGATTTCTTACCTATCGAGTTGGTGAAAATCCGCACGTTTGATAAGGTACTCTGTGGAGAAACTGGTCCCTTCTGGATGGTTGATGAGCATACAAAATGGGGAAAACTTACCATTCTGATGGCTGTTAGTAGTACTACTCGTGATAGCCCAAGGTTGGAAAAGCCAGATTTTGATCCACAGAGAACTAATGGAATAAACTATGGTGTATGCAGGAACTGGGATTCTGTGCAGTAAAAAGGTCTGAGGAAGGTCTTTGCATGCCATTATGGGGTAATTTTCAGGATACAGATTTCAGGTTGAAAAGCACGTTGGGCTCGGCACCTGTAGCTCAAGCAGCTAAGGTACCAGCCATATACACCAGAGCTGGCAGGTTTAAATCCAGCCCTGGCCTGCCAAACACAATGACAACTATAACCAAAAAATAGCTTGGCATTGTGGCAGGTGCCTGTAGTCCCAGCTACTTGGGAGGCTGAGGCAAGAGAATCGCTTAAGCCCAAGAGTTTGAGATTGCTGTGAGCTGTAACACTATGGTACTCTACTCAGGGTGACAGCTTGAGACTCTGTCTCAAAAAAAAAGAGAAAAATCATGTCAGAGAAAAATGCATGTCATATGGCACCATTCACTCATATAAGGGCAGGAGGGTGGATGTGGGAGGTGTGTATTAGTTTCTTAGGGCTGCCAGACCAATGTATCACAAAGTGAGTAGCTTAAAACAACAGAGACTTTCTTTCATAGTTCTGAGTCTAAAGGTCCAAAATTAAGGTGTTAGCAGGGTCGTGTTCCCACTGGACGCTCTAGGGAAGAATCCCAACTTGCCTCTTCCTACCTTTTGGTGGTTGCTGGCAATCCTTGGCTTTTCTTGGCTTTTAGCTGTATCACTCCGATTTCTGCCTCCCTATTCTCTTCACTGTCTTGTAGAATGAAAAGTAAACTTAAATCAATTAACATCAGAATATTGAGTTTGTAGACACTGTTTAGAAAGAAGTAATTTCAAGAGACTTTATAACATACTGCTCTGACCTTATTTACCTAGCAGAAGATACACGAAAGAAAACAGAATTGTAAAAAAAAAAAATAACATTAGTTATTTTCAGTAATCAAATGATAGGTGATAGGGTTGGTATTATCACTTTAAGATGGTTGCATGCATACTGTATGAATGGAGTAAATGACTAGTTATGTTTTTATTATTGGTCAAAAGATGTAACACAAATGAGGCTAAGTTAAATTCCTATAGTTTTAAATTTCAGTTAGAAATATAAATTTGAGTTCATGATGTATCTTACCTTGAAACAGTAACAAAATAACATATTTCTATCTGGGTTCACTGAAAAGTCCTAGAAACAAGGGCCAACCCAGTAGCAATCAGCAAACTTGATGTCAAGGTCCTGATCTGTTGGTATCATTTCTTTTCTGAAGGAACCAGAATTCTTTAGAGAAATGGCAAATATGGGACAGAAAATGTTCAAGATGAACCTATAACATCTCCTTATACTACAGAGTACAGACCGCATCAAAGACTATCAACGACGGACCCAGAGGGCTCAAGGGTCTACTTTAAGAGGGTCCTCTGGTGAACAGTGTGTCAATTTTTTTTTTTTTTGAGACAGAGTCTCATTATGTCACCCTTGGTAGAGTGCCATGGCATCGCAGCTCACCACAACCTTAAATTCTTGGGCTTAAGTCAGTGGTTCTCAACCTGTGGGTCGTGACCCCTTTTTAACAATGAAAATACACTGTGGCATTAGGAAGGTTGAGAATCACTGGCTTAAGTGATTCTTTTTTCTCAGCCTCCTAAGTAGCTAGGACTACAGGTGCCTGCCACAACACCTGGTTGTTTTTTTGTTGTAGTTGTCATTGTTGTTTGGCAGGCCCTAGCTGGGTTTGAACCTGCCAGCTCTGGTGCATGTGGCCGGTTCCCTAGCTGCTGAGCTACAGGTGCCAAGGCAACATGTGACAATTTGGTCATCAATAAGGATAATAAGTGCAAGAATAAAAAAATACATTTAAATGTGCTTAAATCTACAATTTAAAAATGATTCAAAAGTGGTGACCCGTGGGCGGGGCTCGGCGGGTGACTGCTCCGGCACCCGGCGCACCCTGGCTTTGTTCTGAGATTCACCTTGCTCGTTGTTCCCTCCTGTTAGTGGTTCTGCTAACAGCCCCACGCCCCAAACTCCACCATCCGTGAGCTCCGAGAGGGGTCCTTTCCTCCAGCCCCGGAGCGAAGTTTGTCCCCGGTGTCGCTGAGCGAGGACTGCGCGGCACGTGTAGAAGGTCCCCTCGCAGGCCGAGCGTAGGTTTCTGGGGAGTGGTCAAGATGGCTGACAGGCACTGGTCTCTGACAGAAGCTCCTGTTCAGAGGAAAGGATAAAGTCTGGAGAAACACCCAACAAAGTCGAAAACTGGGAGCCCAGCTGAGAGAGAAGAGTGACACCGGCAGAACACCTCTTCTGAGACAGACAGAGACTTCTAGAGGACGCTCCACAGGTACATAAATCTCTC